>OMLB01034625.1:0-14138 GCA_900302555.1 Myripristis jacobus | reverse complement strand
ACATCCTCTCTTTTATTGTCACAATGCAAAACAACGTTCTCTTGCCTGTGGAAGTGAAAATCACACACACACACACACACTCACACACACACACAAACACACACAGACACGGTGTTGCACTGTCCAAACTAGATAGGTTTTTATGGAGATCTGCTTTTTATTCTCTTACGTTTCATTGTCACTTTGATTATCACTATTGTTATAACTGTACTACTTATCCTATTGTTATCATTAATACTCATCACTGTTTTGATTATTATTGATCCATAATGGTTTTTAATGCCACCTCTGCTCAAAAAGAGTATGGTATTGATATGAATATTGAACAATAATGGTGGCAGTGTTGTTATGAATTGTTAGATTTTTGATTAAGCTTAATTTTCCTCCTCACTTGTACCTGCCTTTTTTGTGTTTGGTCTCCATTATGCTTTCTTTGATATACAGAAAAAGAAATAAAATCAGTTGAACAACAAAGCTTATCGATGTAATTTCACTGGGAGATCTGTTGATTATTGCCTTTTTTGGAGGGGGGTGTTGGGGCCTCCCTCAACTGTCAGGTTTGATTTTTTTTTTTTTAGATCTAACTATACAATAGCCTTTATGACGTGTTTTTTTTTTGTTGTTTTGACTGGCAAATTCTCTGTTTTCTGTGTTGAGGCTTGTGTTTTATCACGATTTCAAACAAAGGTCACCAGGGTCGCACTGGGAAGACAATTTATGTGACAGTCTGTAAATGTGCTCGGAATTAATTTGCTGAGCGAATGGCTTTGCCGGCCTTTGTATGACTAAAGTGATTGACAGGAGCCTAATCGAATTAAAGACACATATGCAAGTCGGGGACGGCGATGTCCCGCGCGGCCGTCCAATGGGAGCCCGGGAGACACAAATGAGGTTTGTCTAGAAGCTTCCACTGACAAATAGGATTGAGAGTGTACGCCTGCAGTGATACATGACTCCGCCCTCGGCTTCCATTTCTGAACTGAAAGGACGCCGTTCTCGCGTAGAGTCCTCGCCTTTTTATACACATATTCAAGTAAATAAACTAGCTTTTCTTTGCAGTAAATTAGGAGCATTAACCCACCACACCGAGTGAAACGGCGGTCCTCATGTGCCGTGGGATGCTGCCTGCACTGTAGCTGGAACTGAAGCTGGCATTTTTTATTTCCCATTTTAACTTTCCGAAGCGGCGTTTTCCGCCGTTTTTTTTCCTGTAGCCCCACTCGCTCTACCCCTTGCGTGAGTCGGGGCCTAGAGCGTCGCTTTAGCCACGAGGCGCGTAGGTACAGCGGGAACAGGGCGATGGCGGAGTTCGGTAACGGACTGGCGGAGGAATCTCTACTAGATTCAGACCCGGGCCATCCCGAGCTAGAAGACCCGGGTGTTGGTGACGAGGAACCAGGATTAGAAGAGGGAGAGGCCGCGATTGAAGACCCGGTAAGTGAAGGGCATTGTTTCAGTTTTGAGAGCACTACGAAAAACTAGAGAGCGTACGTGTGACTCGAGTGCGAGTCGTGTGTGTGTGAAGGCCCTATTTTGCTCGGTTTTCTGGTACAAATCTTGTGTCACATGCGGTGTGCGTTACTGCTATCGCCAGGTCGACGTTATATTAACCGCCATTGTGGTTCACGCAGTGCAGTAGAAATGGGTGGTGACATGCGTGGTACCGGTAGCCATCTTGGTGCAACAGCGGTGCCAGTTTCTCTGCGCTAGAGAGCAGTTCGACCTGGTGGGGGAAAAACACTCGTCGCCAAAATGCGAGACGGAGATATAGGAGACAGTCAGGGGCGAGGGTAAGAGACAGGCCGCCGCCATTAACCGCCGCAGTGCGAGTCTACCTGCTGAATAAGGCGAACTGCGAACGGTAAACACGCCTTTTTATTTTCTTGACCATCGCCATATGCTGACTGCTGCTGCATTTCAGGCGCCGGTGTGTGCACATGCAAATGGCCAAGTGGTTAGCTTAGCTAGCGCGCTAGCATCAAGCGCTGCAGCTAAAATGGTCACCAGCTCTGCCAGTCGAGGTTTAAATCGCTAGCCACAAGATCAAATGGGACATTTATTTCTTTTACTGTGTCATACCACTATTAACTTGCTAGCTGGATGGTAGCCTTAGTGAGTTTTCTTGATGAAACTGCTGTGACTGGCATGCTGGTTAGCAAGTTAGCTGACTTTTAACAAAGCTAGGGTGGAGATGGCAGACGTGCACCTGACTGGCCATCATTATAATGTATTTTGGACGACGTGCCATAACATCTGGTGTCAAACGCCGCCAGGACATCGGAGGTGCTTCGTCTTATTACATGACTGGATGTGCAAATTTTGTTATTTTGGGTTATTTTCATTTATTTATTTATTTATATATTTATATATTTATTTATTTTTAATGCTTTGACATTTGTGCATTACTCTGGTGCTGGTTTGGCAGTCGGTCCAGGTGGGTTTGAAGGCTGTGGCACGCTCGGGCAGTGAGAGCGACATGAAACGCAGGAGCAGGGGGGTTGCGGTATTTCAGGGGCTTGGTTTGCATCCCTCAGTGTTTCGCTGGAGCGAGGAAAACGAGACGAAGGGAGGGGAGTGAAAGAGCTTGCACTGAATATGCGACAAAAATACTAGCAACAACATGTCCGTGCTGACCGGCTGTATGCAACCGCATAACCGCTATGAATGTACATTACTTGATACCCCTCCTCCCCGCTCTTCAAATGCAGTTGTGTAATATGTAAGCTGAATATTGCTTGTTGAAATATCAAATTCGAGGACACATCAGTAGAGGAGAGCTGTCTTATGATGGTGCCACATAGAAATTGTCATCATGTGCTGCCTATCACTGGGCAGTTTTAATCCAGTGCTCTGCTAAGAGTTATATGCATGTCCCTGGATTGGATTGGTAAGAAGAAAATGCTGTGCCCGACTTTATAAATCAAACAGGGGCTGTGCCAGCCCACTGCATCCAGTCGTTTGCTGGGATGGGCTTCTAAAAACAAATCCCGTCGGTATCGGCAGCAGCCCTGGATGGAGCTGGAGTGACTCCCACTGTGCTGCAGTGCACCACTGTCAGACAGGAGAGCCTGCCTCAACCTGAGGACTCAACCAGACCTCTGCTCACCGTACAACAATTTATTTATTTTTTTGGCAGTGGCTGTTTTTGGTTTAAGGATTTCAGTTTTTGTTCTGACCTCAGACTCCATGATCATTTCTGGCTCAGTTCCAGACTATTGGATTTAAAGTTGCCCTTATTTGAAAAAAATATCCCTCATGATATGGGTATTTCTGAACAATAGCTTTATGCTTTTGGCTTATTTGTTGACTGGCAATAGCCTAAGTAAGATATGATGAAGCATTCTCACGTCTGTACTCTCTAGATAGGGCATAGTAAATAGTACAAGAGTTAGGATGCCATGCAAATGCCATGAACTTGATTGGAATCCATGATTTTTTCATACTTTATATCTTTGCTTGCTGAGCCACTGGAGCTCCCCTGTTTTCTTGGCATTAGGGGTAAATCTCAAGCTGTAGGCGGCTGTTGCTACTAAATTTGTGTTGGGGGTGGAAACACTGTTTTAAAAAAAAAAATAGGTAAATGAGTAGGGCAGTGTAACTGAAGCAAGGGAGTAAATCTAAAATGAATATATATATATATATAATGAGTCTTGTAACCCATACATAAATCTGACATATGTAAATACATGCCCCCACACCAAATGCTGGCATGTTACATCTAGTCATATGTGAACCGCTATATGTGTAGCTTATATGTTGAACATGTATATGTATTTTGTCTTTGTTAATATGACAGCGACACAACAGGGTAGATTTATGTCTTTGTAACATGTCAGACACATGTCTATATATGAACTTGGGCCAATTCCTTATGTTTTGTTTTTTGTATGGGTATTTAATATGATTGTCGTATATAGAAATCCCCTATGTTACATTTCCCTAGGGGCAGTTTGGATTTGTAGTCTGAGCAGAAGCTAACAAGCCACACTCACTGTTCCATCCCTTCTACATTGAGGTCATGTGCGCAACTGCCGTTCGCTTGACACGGTTCGGCAGTCAGTGCAGTGCATGCGTAGAGGGTCAGCATGGGCTGCGCTGCCATCTTCCTACTGTGCTGCTGTGGCACTCACCTATGATAAACGGGATGGTGGCAGCCTTTGTTGTTAAATAATACATTTTCATTGCTAAATTTGTGCAAACATTGTCTTTGTTTTTATGCAGTTTGGCCCAATGCTCTGTTTTTGTGATGACAGTTTTGAGTGCTGGGCATGAGAGGTTAGAGCTTGGATTTTGAAAAAAACAAAAGAAAAACCTTGGTGAATTACCATTTAGGTCAGGGATTAGAATACGACTTGGCAGTTAGTGCAGATTTCAGTTGAGGAATGAATGTAATTGATTAAAGAATACACACATTGGTGTTTGTGGATATTGGAAGCAAATCTGTGCAAGCATACGATAGACTGACAACGGTGCATTGGAATTTGCATCTGTTTCGCAGGAGCTGGAAGCAATCAAAGCCCGGGTGAGAGAGATGGAGGAAGAAGCGGAGAAGCTGAAGGAGCTACAGAACGAGGTGGAGAAACAGATGAATCTCAGTCCCCCCCCAGGTACGGGCGTCTGTGTTGAAATGGAACAAGTCATGTAAAACTTGAGGTGGCCTCCCTTAGGAACAAAATCCTCTGTTGATGCCAGGCTAAAATGGAGTATCAGAATATTCCCCAAAATGAAAAGGCGGCTGTAAATGTCACATGTAATATGTCACAGATCAAAGCAGAGGAACATGATCTTCTGCTCTTGGTACTAAAAAAAAAAAAAAAAGTCTTTCCTGGGAATATGTTGATTTTGACCAGACCTGAAACTAATTGTCTGACTTTACATTATCAACTAAAGTTAATGTCACAGATCATCAGTCTGTTTTCAACTGATGCAAAGTTCAATGCTTTAAGTCAGCATTCAAAAGTGGTAGTGGTTGAGGGCTGAGTGACAAATAAATGCAGGGTTTGTGAGAGAAAAAAATGAATGGAACGAGATGTACAGTACAACACATAACAAATGGACTAAAAAAAAAGTTCTAGTCAAAATGTTTCCATGATTTGACTCTGGTCCAGATATGTGTATTCTTAAATTAATTTCAGCTGATTAGAAAGATGTGACTCAAATAAGAAATTTATTATTCTTTTGTCTTGAGCCCATGCTCATTAAATTATGGGGTTGTCATCTGATATAAAGTGGATGTAAAACTGCTGAATTCCTCATGTCAGTAACAACAAGCCAGTTTTGATTTATTATAATGGAAGCATCCTTGTCCCACTTGCCTCATGTGCAGCCGGCCCTGTCATCATGTCCATCGAGGAAAAGATGGAAGCAGATGGCAGATCTATTTACGTTGGAAATGTAAGTCACTGTCACCTCGTGTGTGTGTGTGTGTGTGTGTATATATTTTATCACGCTTTCCCATCCAGTTCTCAAGGAGATTTTAAACATTTTAATTGTTGCAAAAACATTTGATTTGATTTGGGTTTTGGCAATTTACTCAATGCACAATGCAGCTACATAAGAAAATCCATACACAAGGAGAAGCGTTTTTACACTGAATCAATATGTTTGACAAAAACATTTCAACTGCTATCTATCGCAGTTTCTTTAAAAAATAAAAACATTTTCTGGAATGTTTTTCCACTGGAAAAAGTCACTGAAAATCATACACATTTACTGTTTTCATTCAGCCTTTTCTCATTCATTACATCAAAATTTACATTAAAAAATTATTTTAAAAAAACAGCTTTTGTTTTTGTAATTTGTAAATTTCTAAGTCTTTAACAAAAATTAGATAACAAATAGGTGTATTGAGCAACCGAATCTCTCAGTGCATCAGTGTTTCATGCATGAGTTTGCATGTGCACATCTCTATCACAAATGGATACCATGGCGCCCCCCACCTCTAAACCTCATCACTGTGTGCAAACTGTCTGCTCTGAAACATCCTCTTACACTGGAATAAGATAAACCTGATCTAGGATTAAGTGCACTTGCCCCTGTGTGTTTGTGAATACATGTGCTCTTTCCGTCTGTGTTCAGGTGGACTACGGCGCCACGGCGGAGGAGCTGGAGGCTCACTTCCACGGCTGCGGTTCCGTCAACAGAGTCACCATCCTATGCGACAAATTCACAGGGCATCCAAAGGGGTAAATACCTTGCAGTGGGTGAACGGGTGTAAATTTCACTTTCTTGTGTGGCAGATAAACAGGATATCTAAAAGTCCAAACGAGTGACACAGTCGAGCTGTGGATAGATAGATTTTGTGTGTTGATGCAGATGACTCTATTAACTATATTTGTAACAGTGCAGGCCTGGTTTTATTTCCTCCCCCTCTGTTTCTTTCCAAATAAACACATGAATTGGATAGCCAGTGTCTTTAGGGATGTGGTTTTCTGTGTCTAAAACTAGATTCTTGAACTGACAATTCTTGCACAACATTTTCATTTTCTGTTTTTATCTGAGTGTGTCAAACATGGATTGATACAGAAAAGGCTGCCTTGCAGTTCCCATAAACTAGACCCATCTTGTTCTTGAACTGGCCTTGGCTCACTTGAGATACAATAGTTACCCACGCACACAGAAATTCCTTATGTGTTGATAATGTCTGGGATGCATTGTTCTTTTCCCTGTCATTCTTCAGCTTTTATTTGTAGTGATTTAATAGAGAGATTCAGCAAAACCTGTAGGAGAACAGGGTCGTTTGTTATCAGAGTAGGCGCTCTTGATCATTGTGATGTTACATGAAAGCTGTGCAATCAAGATGTATGAATAGTGTATTATGTATAGAATACATAAACATGCTATTGCTGTTTTGTTTCAGACCCATACATGTTTGTTAGTTTTTGAGTGTAGCTAACTTTATTTTGTGGCTACTATCCCTCCAGTTGACTTGATAATGATATGATGATAGATCTCTTTTGGCCGTTTTTGCTCACATTGGGTGCAAGTGAGTTGAAATTTCAACTGGTTATTTTTGTCGTTGATTGGTCATTGATGTCCCTTTTTTTTCCCCCCAGATTTGCCTACATTGAGTTTGCAGACAAGGAGTCTGTTAGGACGGCCATGGCTTTGGATGAGTCCCTGTTCAGAGGAAGGCAGATAAAGGTAAAAATTTCAGCAAGTGATTTTAATTTTGTGTAAAATGTGATGTAGTTCCCATAGCAACACTGAGCTTTTTGCAGTCATTCAACAGTTGGTAATCACAGCAATAAAAGGCATCGTTGTGAGTGGAAAAAGCAGCTGAGCAAAACTTGAACGTGTTTCAGTTCCCTTTTTTTGATATACAAGGGATAGACCTAGTGATTTGAAGAAAGAGTCCTTTTATCATGGTAAATTATCTCGATTGAAGCGCTTGCCAGATGTACCGAATAATGTGTAACCGAAACCAAAAAATAATCCCCAATGACCACAGCAACAAAACATCTGCAGAGGAAACGCTGTTCTCACTAAATTTAGCCAAACTGCAGATGCAGCATTTTAAAAATTCTCATTTTATATCGAAAGCATTACTTGAAATGCTTTGCCAAAGGGAGCATGCCAGAGGTCCTCCTTTCAGTGTGTATTGTCCATGGAGAAAAGTTTATTGGTGTGACTTGACAGAAAAAGAAAACATACATTTCACATGTTTAAAGGTGCATCTAACCAATGTTTGTCTATTACATGCTAGTGTGCAGGTTTTCATTCCAGCCAAACATTACAGCTGCTCATTTCAGTCATCATTTCCCCATTTCTGGTAAAAAGTGAAATCAATTGTTTGGTTGGATTGAAACCTGCATATAAGTCACCATCACACATGGATAAGAAATTAAATATTGCTTACTTTATCTCACCAGCTGCCAAAAACAACCCAACATATTCATTTTATTATTATGAAACAAAGAATATGTAGATCTTCAATTTATGTTTGTACCGTACATGTGGTTTGGCAGTAAGTATGTTTATTTCATGTGAAATGTCATCAAAAGCAAGAAAAGAAAAAGAATGTGTGATGCTGTAACCAGCAAGTCTTTGGTGCTTTAACTTGATAAATGGCTGAACTGCTTTACCAATTACTAAGATACATTTTTTCTCTAAGTTGATCAGCTAAAGCACCCATTGTTTCAGCAGTAGTCGCAACACTTTAATTTTGTGCACCTGTGCCTCACCCATTGTTTTCCTGCTCAGGTGGGTGCTAAGAGAACAAACAGACCAGGCATCAGCACTACAGACCGCGGGTTTCCCCGGGCCCGCTTCCGCTCACGGGGAGGAAGCTTCTCCTCGTCGCGTGCGCGCTACTACAGCGGCTACACGCCACCCAGGGGCAGAGGACGGGCCTTCAGGTGAGCTGATCCAGAGATTCCCCACCTTTTGACACCCTGGGAGGGCACTGCACTCACTTACTCACTCTCACGCCACCTCACTCACTGTCTGACAATACAGGCAAAAAGACGACAGGACTAATGAGGAAGAAAAAAGAGCAGACTCTGTTATGACCAATCAGAATTGGGGATAGTTTTTGAAAATTGGACAGATCCCCATTTCTGATGGACTTGACAGTTTTGTCTACTTTTTTCATAGATCAGGACAGGGATGAACCTACATAGAAAAACAAGAAGTGGACAGTGTTGTCATGAGTGACATGAATTTAGGTACCCGACACTGTACTGTGAGATTTATCAGCCACAGTTCTCTGTTATGTTTCCATTTTGGACTTCAGAGGTAACACTGTCTTCGGTTTGTTTTTACATGTAGGAAAGAAACAGAGGAACTGGTGTCTCGCTGGAGAAGCCCGTTTCATCTTTTCTGTTTGAGTTATGAAAATTCAGAGGCTGGTATAGTGAAGTGGGGGACTGGACAATAACTTGAACTTTCAGAAACTCTGGTGTTGGGCCATACTAATTGCATGTTAGTATTTTGTTTTGGTTCAATCATCCATCCTAAAACTATTAACCAATGTGTCAGAGTGCAATGTTTATCTCTGACGGAGTTGGAGTTTGTGCATGTTATAGTCCAGTTCCTGTTTTACTCCAGACCAAGAGTAATAAGGACAGGACAGGATGGGGTAGGAGAAGGGAGAGCTATGGAAGAAGTGACTGTGGGTCAAAAGCCTCATTCAAATAATTGGACAGATTGTCATTATTACTATTATTATTTTTTACACTTGGAGCAGGAAGAAAAGGTATAGTGGAGGTGTGGAAAAGTTCAGTTTTGCTCTCCATGATTGTGTAGGGTAAAGAAGGTAAGTATGGAAGCACAAGAGAAGGTGAGTAGGTAAAAGTTGAAGTGCAGAGCAGTTTGAGAAAGAATAGTGTGGTGCAACGAGGTCAGTGTCTGTCAGCAGTGGAGAGAAGGTCAATTTCATTTGGAGGATTTCATTCCAAAATGCTTTACATTTTGAAATCAGTGAAATTAACACACAGTGCATAAAGATTACAGCTGACTCCTCTTCTCAAAAATATATGAACAAAATCCCAAATTCAGTAAGAATTTAAAAAAAAATACACCATAGTAAAATTGACTTGTCTTGTATAACCTTTCTAAATGGTGAATACTTCATTTTGGGATGAAATATCTAATTTTAAGACATTTTGAGTTTATTCTGGGACCCAGAAGAAGGTGTATCTATCACACACACACACACACACACACACACACACACACAAAGGGGCTGTGGCCGGGTAGGGAATCACATCACATCAGTTTTGGGGTTGAAGGGCACATTGCATGCAGCATCATGTATAACCATTTCAGTGGAGGCACACCGACTCTCTGCACGGCAATTTGCTCTTCCCAGGCTGTACATACACACTGTTCTCTTTGTATCTGTTGGAGCCCTGCTTGGGTGTGTGCCAACACAATCTCCAGCAACTTAGTGATACAAGAAAAGTAGTGTGGAAAGCTCTACCTTTTTTATCTTTCTTTTGGAGGGCAATTTAGAATTAGGAGATTTTATGGGATGGGACGTCATCCATTTTGTATCTCTGAGAGGTTTGGGTTTTGCTTCCAACACTACGAGGATTTGATGTCATTAACAGTGACCTGATGACAATGATTCACTGTGTTGCAGTGTTGTGGTGGTTTTGCATCAGATGCTCTGTCTCATCCATTGTATGTCCAGAGCCAGTTAAAACTGGCAATTTACTGATGAAAGTTTGTAGAGGTAGACCTTTTTTTTTTTTTTTTTACCAACAGATGCTTTTTAATTCGTTCTTTTGGATGTTGATCCATAGCTACTGTGGAGGCACCTGGTCTGTGCTTACTGGCAACCGCATAAAACAGCATTGTGTTTTTACCACTTTGTACAAAAGCCTGCTCCGTTAGTATGTAAAGCCTGGCGCTGATCAGAGTGCTGTGCACTGGGAGTCTGGTGGCTCTCTGGAGTGTTTTTGAAATGAGACGGGGGCTCTCATGATTACTCGGGTCAGATTAGAGTGAAATTTCAATGGACTTCACTGTGGCACTCTGCAATGGGGCTTTTAGTGAATCTTCAGTGTGGCCCAATTTCAAATTCAAGGCCAGGTTGTGCTTGTCCTGACCAGCTTAAACATTTATACATATAATCAAAGGCACTGCTTGTTCATTTAGATGTAGACTCCAACTTATATGTCATTTCAGTAAGCATAAATGACAAATGTTTTAGTGATAAATGCCTATGAGGGTTCTGGCAAGCCCTCATAGGCACCAAGAAAGCAAGAGTGTCTCACCCTGGGAATTCCCAGTATGCCCCATTGTGGAGCCATGTTTTTTGTGTCTGTGTTAAGTCAGAGAGAGGAGGTGTGGTGCCAAGTACACTCATCTGCATGCCCAACTTCCTCACACATGCACTGAGCTTTGAAGTAGAGAGATTCTGATGCAGTCACCCCTACAAACCATCTGAATCCTTAAGACCTTGAACTATCGTACACTACCGAATGTTTTAATTAAAAAAATAAATAATATTTTCCCAAAGCAATGTGATGCAGCAGTTGTTTTGGAAAGGGCTTAAAGGCAGAGGCGCAACTTCAGTGATGAACAAGTTTTTCAAGCAAACCTCTATTTAGTGTTTTTATTTTCCAGTCATACTTGATCTCTTGTTTCACGTTTGCCCTTGTTCTTGACTGAAGGAGTATTTCTGCACTGTATTCCCAATCTGAGCATGCCTGCATTCAGATAGCAACTAGGAAAGGTTACATCTCTCCATTTCTTTGTGTGAGAAAGTATCTGGGCCTCAAGGTCAGAATCTCTCTAATCACTGTGTACTTAAAGCAGCCACTCCTGCACATACCAAGAAACCCTAACCCTGCCAATTAACTCTGTGGGATTTGGCCTCGCTGCAGGACGAGGCACTCCCGGTCTGGAGGAGGGGCTGAGAGGTGTTTGATTCAGACCTGATATTTAACCAAGCCAGCAGCTGAAGTTGAAAAGTGATCAAGTTCACTCATTTGGCCTTACTGGAAATTTATGTACCTGAGGAAAATGTTTCTGCTGAGTTAAACAGACTTCTCAGCAACAGTCTGTTGAGCTTCCTTTGTGTTTCATGTTGACGTTTACAAGTCAGCTGTAACCATATCAATAGCTGAGAGACATTGTGCAGTTTTGTGTTATTAGGCATCAAAGATTTGGCATGCGATCTGGCAAAACTGCAAACTGTACACTTTTTAAAAGCTTTTTATCTTCAGTGTCATTTTTATTAAAGCACACAAGCATTAAGTAACATTCTAAGTAGCTGATTTTGATTGAAGGAGGTGATAGAAGCTTACAATCCCAACTTCACAAATTGTCTTTTTTTTTTTATATATATATCCTGAATATGATTTTAATGAGTGTAATGATAAACCACAGTAAGCATCCTCTTGGGTTCCTCTTAATGACAACAGGCTGTATCTTTCCACCATTGAACACCCGTGATTAAAAATGAACAAATGTCCCATTGGAAAATTGCAGTCTGAGAAGCATTTTTGAAAGGCGACATAAAGGCAGCTAGAGGGCCGTACCTTTTTCTGTGGCCTTGAGCCCTTCCCTTGATCACTTCCTGATGCAGCACCTGGGCTGCGTAGGAGACAGAGACTGCTGGAGTTGAATCAGGCTCAAGTCTGAACCAATGCCTCTCTGAGTGGTGCCTTGTCCTGTTGTGGGAACACATCCTCGGTGAACAATAGCACATACCCGATTTAAGGAAAACAAAAGTCTTTGCATTGGCCCTTCCTGGGTTTTGGAGGACTTTGTACGGCTTGGCTGTGATAATGCAATCACAGTCTTGGCTGGATAGCCTGTAAAGCATCAAGGGGTTAAGCTTAACTTAACCTCAAGATGCTTTACAGAATAGAAATTGAGATTTAAACAGCCCACAGCAACTATTTTCTGCTCAGGCTCAAGCAAAAACACTTATGCCAAAACTTGAATGAGTGCTAATGGACAACGCAGTGAAAGACCGCTGTTGTTGTTGTGCCTAAAACGGATTGTAACACTTGGGAAGAAAAGTTGTGGTGCTAAGAGATTGGGCTGTGACTCCAAAAAGTATTTCTACTTGTGTTAAAACTATTAGCATTGCTGTTGTCACCTTCCTCATGCAGGCATGGGAAATGATTTGAGCCTGTAAGATTGTCACACAGTAAGCACACACATACACACTTTACATATGTGGAAGACCCTCTGTGGTTTTTCTATGCTTGTGGGCAATTTATTCTTACATGTACATGGACACACACTCACGCACATTGTCAAACTCAGACTCGCCTTTACAGCGTTCACTCCCAGAAACGAGGGTTCATTCCTGCAGCCTGACCTCAGCATCTAGCCTAACCAACCACTGGTTTCAACCCCAGTGTGACCTCTTATGTTTGTTGCCACTGGATGCCGTGTGTGTGTGTGTGTGTTCGTGACTGAGCGAGTGAGACAGAAAGAAAGCGGGAATGGGGGGAAAATGTGGTATTGGAGTTGTGATAATGCCTGGCTGTGTGTGTGCGCGCGAGTCAGGTAGTGTTTCGCATGTGCACCCAAAAGGAAAAAAAATGATGGTGCAGTCTTGATTTCTGTCCCCCAAATTGTCTTGTGTGTGTGTGGGTGTGTGTGTGGGTGTTTGTGTGCGCGCACCATGTCTTGCTGGGGGTATATGTGTGGTGCTGTTTGTCCTCAAGGTCTTTCCCTACAGTGACCCCCGAGGCGGCTCTCGCAGAGAGAGACAGAGAGAGAGAGAAAGAGGGAGAGAGAGTGCCTTTACTGTCCCCTCACACCCACACACTAATTGTTAACCTAATATTTGGAAATTAAACACATTTTTCCTCTGTTGGCAAAGCTGCTTTCAGCTTCTCTCAGCACTGTAGCCTACTCTTTCAGAATGATTTGAACTGTTGTAATGCAACACCTTCAAAAGCACAATACCGTTATGATGGTATAAATGTCTACTTAGTGATTTGTGAACACTTCCTCCTAAACATTTTGTCTTGCACTTTGATATATTTCTTCCCCCTCAGTTTACTTCAAGGACTGAAAATTCAGCATGCCCTTCCTCTGCCCGCAAGCACACATATACACATATCTATCTACTTTACTATATCACACCTGGAAATTGGTGTCCGTCTTAAGCCAACCAGAAAAAAACTCACCCTCTTTTTCTCTCTCTTTTCCAGGGGCCGAGGGCGAACAACATCGTGGTATTCCCCTTACTAATACACCCCCCAACACTCCTTTACTATCAACCCTCTTCCCACTTTGTTCCCATTTAAAAAAAGAAAAAAAAGAATGAAATAAACCTCCCCTCCCCCAATAAAAGAAGAACCCCCCCAGAAGAGAAAAAAGACAAAAAAAGGAAAAAAAAACATCTCCTGGACAGAGAGACTGACTGGCCGCAGTGTGCGATTGTGTGTGAGCGTGCGTGTGCGGAGGTTGATGCGGTCACCCCTGGTAAGGTATAAGCTGGCCATTGGGGGAGAATATGGTGGCATATATATATATTTTTTCTTTTTCTTTTCCTTTGTTTTTGTTTTTGTTTGGAAAGGGGGTGGGAGGGTGGAGAGAGAGAGAAGATGGTATCTCAGGCTGCAGATGTGTCTCCTTTGGTCTGGCTGTGACCTCTCCTGCTTTCACACCATCACCAACACAGCCCACCCACTCCCCTCCACCACCACCACAAAATATATGCT
>OMLB01034624.1:0-18954 GCA_900302555.1 Myripristis jacobus | reverse complement strand
CTATTATGTTCTTTAATCACTGTGAAATCAATACATTGGAATTTCACAGTGAATAACAGATTATTAGAGAGTAGACTAGAGAGTGGAGTAGGAACATTTGTGGTGACTTTGTGTTCAGATTTTTAAAAAAAGGTGAATTGTCTAGACAGAAGGCTAGCTTTGCAAACCAGCTTGGTACAATGCCGCATTGTCCATTTTGTGGAAGGCGAGGCTAGTCCTGATAGCCTTCATATGTCGTGTTCATTTGTATTTGCTTTACATTTCAATTCTGTCCTCAGTGTCAGTTTGGCAAAGGGATGTTGGCAGGATGCCATGCTGCAAAAAGCAGCTGGTTAAAAAGAAGGCCAATCACACTTGTATAATACTTTTTTCCCCTCACTGTGCAGACTAAGATGTAGACTGGGAATGAAATCAGTCCCAAAGGCGATTTTTTTTCTGTCTAATGGGGTGTCTCTTGTCCCTTTTGGGAGGTCCTAGTTCCCCTGCAGCCCCATCTGAAGCAAGCGTATGGAAATCAAAACGTACAAAGCCTTCTTTCATCTACTGTATCTTACAAACTGAGACAAAGAGGAGAGTAAACTACACCATACTCTTTAGCATTGGCCAACCTTTTGACTGGAATGGTCATAAATATTCAAGAACACGGTGGAGATGTACTGAATATTAATAAGTTAATATGTTAATGCCACTTAATTCATACAGTTGCTCAGGCATGGTGGGTCTGTTGACAATCTTGACGAAGATCTCTTTCAAGGACATGCAATGCTGTGTCACCACACTGAGGGCAGGGAGGGAGGGAGAGAGTGAAGGGGGGTTCGGTATAATCATTATAATCACATTGCCTTCTCTATTAAAAGTGCTTAAGAGATTCAGCGGTGGAGTTGAAATCTGACAGGCTTACACTTTGTTATCTTGGTAAACAACCAATGCAAATTCAAAAGTTGCAGTGCAAAGCAGGTTATTTGCATTCTCCCCTTGCCAAATGGTGCACACTCACCCATCAAGATCTATGACTGTGATCAGGAGAAAACACATACACAGACACAAACGCATGACTGGCAGGTGCTGACATGTGCACATATTGTTTACATTTATATAAGAAAATATCCAAACACACAGATACACGCACAAACTTCTCTTAAGAGATACTATCCATAGTGGTTCAGATAATGCCTTATCATATTATCTTTCTTTCTAGGTCCTCAGTCAATGAAGAGGTTATGAAAACAGGTCACTGTCTCCTGAGAGCAGCAATCTCAATCTCTACCTGTGTTTACACAAATCTTTGCACACTATGCCGTTTTCCAGCCTCCAGAATTATGTTCTCAAACTTATTTCATGCATCTCACCCTTCCTCATTTAGTAACGCTAACTTGTGGCATGCTCTTCACCAAACCTTCTCTACAGCTGCAGCCACACCAAACAATATTGCCTGAATGTACACTGTGACTGACTGATGAATGAGCACAGTATGTGCACTAGGCCCGAAACAGGACCCTGCATATGTATAAGTTGTTGTATATTGGGTCCTGCTTTGCTCCCACAGGCGCTAATATTCACTACACATAAAATATTAAAAACTAAGGTGTGCAAGTTGATTCCACTGTTTTCAATAAAGGCCAGGAATAGTGGCGAGTGTTGCGTTCAGTGCTGCTGCCAATTGCTGGTGCTGGTGGTATTGCAACTAATGTGAGAATACTTCAAGACAAGCTTTATTAGCACCTGTACCGTGCAAGGTCTGAATGCTCCATGTTAGGTCATTTTGCAAAGTGAACAATATAAGACGTTGACCTCCACTCGAAGTGCTCATGCAGAACTCCGAAAATGTGCACCAAAGACGTAAGTCATGCACCATCGTTGATTTTAATGGATTAAACTTGCATACCTTGGATTTAAGTTGTGTTTTAAATATTTTATACACAGCGCATATTGGCGGCCTTGGGATATGTTATTAGTAAGTAACCCTACTTGCAAAGGTATGTATTTTTTATACTGAATGTGATTTTAGAGCGAGAGTGGTATAAGGTACCTCTGGAGGCATTGAGCAAAGTGGAAACCCACATACAAGACGATACACATACAGTATGTGGGGTCCCATTTCAGGGCTGAGAGTGTACAGTCTTTTGCATATCTTGCACTGTCGCTGCACTGTATGTATTTTGCTTGTTTTTTCCCCCCTCAAACTTTAATTTAGTCTTGGAGACACATTGAGGGCTGATCCTCATTTTCAGCAATGGGAAGATATAAACAAAGCAAAACAATTTACATAAAAGCAAGGAATAAAAGCAACAATGTCATGAAAAAATATATATTTATCTGGCCATTTAAAGAAGCACAGTCAGACATTTCTTGACGCGAGGAAACAAGTCTAAACTGACTCAGAGAAGCCTGTGCATCACATTTAGACGTACTTTGTGGTTGACCCTGGGAACCGTGAGGCAGTTTGTGGAACAATGTGTGTGTGAGGCCCCATTGTTTTTAACTATGTCGGCATATAATCGTCCTCACTATACTATGGTGTCAATTAAGTAAACACCACAGTACAAACTGAACTGACAAACAAAACTGGATATTTTGGGGTATGAGAGACACATGGCATTTTGAAACTTTTTTGTACATAGACTCCAAAGCAACCGTCCCTTCACAAGCACTAGACCGGGCATTTTTAGAGGTTGAAAGCATTTGAACTTTTTCAAAAAAAGCGCTGTGACGTCAACCACCTCAGCCCATGGGTGTTTACTGCCAGAAGCACCTCGCTCCGCTTCAGCGTCCGTCTCTACTGCCAGAATCAAACTTAGCAACCTCTTCCATGCCATGCTTAATAGTGTTTACAGAACATGCACACAATAAAAAGAAAAATCATCTGAGACAATTACACAGTGGCCTGTTGCTATGGATACAATGTGTGTATCACTATGTTTTTTTTTTTTTTTTTTTTTTTGCTCTATTGACACAAACAGTGCTCTTACCTTTTCCTTCTTAAAAATGCTACTTGCGTCTGCACTCTTACATTACATTCTGCACTGTAAATGAAGTGACTTTGACTCATGGTGCTAATGTAAGCCAGTGGACAAAGATGAGCTTACAGCCTTTTGATTGGTTACCCCGCGAGAACCCGAACCATAAGCCACTTCTGTTCAGCACAGCTGGGCTCCTTTACAGTCCGCACAAAGTGTGGGTTAATTAAGTGTTTGTTGTAGGGCCAAATTGTAATGTAAGAAGAATCATATCAGCGCTGTGATGGCCACATCCGCCCACAGGAATCAAAGCATTCATGCAGAGGCCGGCACATCTACAATAGCGCATCCTATCTCTTGATCACAACAATCAAACGCAGCTCTCGGAGGGGCATCACGCTTTTGTAATCATTCTATGTGTGCTCTAACACGATTGCCCATGCGTGAAGCGATTTTTGCCTCTCCACGTTCCAACTACAGTGTGATGGATGGGGCCTGGTTTGAACCCCGCTGCACCACAATGCCAAATTGCAGCTATCTGCTGATGTGTTTGAGAAATAACATTCTCCATCTCGCCCTGTCGAGATGCCAGGCTGTTTGGCCTGGCGGCGATGTATTAAATGGTATATTGATAATTGAAATCTTCACGGCCCTCGCAAAGCCTTTCTGCTGACTATGATCTTTTAGGCAGATGGTCTGTATTACTCATATGCAATAGGAGCACAGAGAGATGGGGAAGATAGACAGGCCTATGTAAAGATCTGATTTTATTATATCCTCTTGTGTCAAAGGCTGCAAATGACTAATGTCCTCATTATGTAAGATACACAAGACACACAGGAACAGCAAACATCTAGTAAGAAGGGTCATAGCAGAAAATTTGAATACATTTTTGCCTTGTATTTCATATTTACCATTCAGCCAAGCACTTCATATTCCAAACATATTTAACGATTGTTAAATGTGGCCCTTACAGGTTCCCTCTCCGACTATGTGCATCAGAGCTATAACCAGATCACTGCAGCCCAAATGAGAGAACCCTTTTTCATTTCCATCGCCTCAGAAATATCACATTGAAGGGTAATAGCCCATTTCATTTTGATTCCAACGGACCTTGTGAGTGCATTTTCACCCGTGGCGCTCAGCTGAAAATAGAAAAAGAACAGACTGTTGACAGTAACCAATGTCACATAATCTCCCCCTGAAGGACAAGCATCAAAGATCAATTTATTTTCCTAAATGCTATTCATATATCCATCTCTGCCGAGCGCCCAGGGACATTGCATATCAGAGTTTGAATCTAACGCTGCATGAATAGATTCTATGAGGGGGCAAGAGACAAATACAGTCACATAGGAGGCTGACATGAGAAAGCGGCAACAAATAAGCTAATCGAAAACAATGGCACGAATTGAATGGAGCTGTTCTGAATGTGATTTTTATGTGGGAAATTGCGAGTTTTTTTTTTTTTCATTTTTCCCTCTCTCTCTCTCTCTCTCTCTCTCTCTGAATGGCTATTTCAAATGATATTTTCAAGGCTTTGTTCTAAGATTCTCCCGAAAGTATGAGAGGAATCTGCCCCTGACAAAGACATAGTTGAGCAACATAGGCCATGTAAACATCAAGGACATGTTTTGACAAAGACAACAGACAAACTGCAAAGTACTTATTAGATGCAATTACAACTGATTATTACAGCTCTCTGTCAAGTGTTGCTTGGCAAACACTTTTTTTGTTTGTGTTTTTTTTTTTTTTTTGCATCCAATCATTTTTAGACGTCTTTTTATAGCTCATGCAAAACCTGCTACTTCTTGCACTTCATAATTGCTCAGCACACAAGGGACAAGGAGGCTTTGTTTACTGTAGCGTGAGCCGGCAGATCAATTCCTCTCCCACTCTGCCCCCTTTGATAATTGCTGAGCGGTAGATGTGTGTTCACAGTTACAATTGTGCCAGCTCTGAAACACTTTGGACAGGAATAAAAGCGAAGAGGCTTTGAGGTGGATGCGGGTGAGAGAAAAAAAAAAAGAAGCTGGCAGCGTCTTATTGAAAATGCAAGGCCTGATATGATCGGGGAAGAATCAATACTATTAAAAATGAGGGATGGGCCAACAGGAAGCCCTTCAAAGTGTCAGATTCAATAAAAGATGGTGTTGGGATAATTAGCCGTTGTGAAAAAGGCACTGACCTCCTCTGTGACCTTGTGGATCTCAGCGTTCAAAGGCTGTGCTGGCGTTGTCAGAGGAGTTGGCTCATTCGCTATTAATCTGTGTAAGACGTGTGATTTTGAGGTCACACCGATTAGATAAAGAAGAGTGGGTGGAAAACTCCAAAAATACAATCACACTCACTTACAGTTACTTATAGTACCTGTGAAAATAACAAGCAATCATTAGCAAAAATCCAGAAGCCCTTGGTTCTCTCTCTTTTGGTTCTGTGTTTTTTTCTTATTTGTATGTTTTATGTAAATAGTACAGAGAATAAATTTGTTCAGGTCAGTTTGCTAAAATTTTCTTGCCTGTGGGGTAAAATGTAACTAACTGGCAAAAAATCATTTACACCACTCTGTAGGGATGCAACCAATGATTATTGTAATTGTTGAATAATCTGTGTATTATTTCTTTGTTTAATTCTCTAATCATTTTGTCAAATATAAATGCTCGTGTGAAGTTACAAAAGTCAAGTGTTAAAATTGCTTCTGTAGTCTTACCAGCAGCCTAGCATTTTCTGGTACATTTATTTATTTATGGAAATAGTTATTTATTATTAAAACAATTAACCAATTATCAAAAAATTCTGCTGATCGACTCATTGATCAATCGACTAATCATTTCAGCACTAAAACCTACAGGTGATGAGCTTTCAGAGAGAAAGCCTCAACTAATTGGCCCAAGCCAAACTGGCCTGGATGGACACTATCACCTCCTGTTTGAGGTGACCAGAAATAATAATTATTATGAAATAAATAAGGTCAGAGAAAGCGCACACTCATTCCACTGTTCATGTGATCTTTGTTAGATGATAAATTACTTTTCATGCCTACGCAGCAGAAGATCATCTGTTTTTTCTGCTGCAAAAGGGGAACGGTGTGGGTAGGTTGCCCTTTGCCAGTCTGACTTTCAGTTGTTCTGCTTTATTAAAAAGTGCTGCAGCACACACTACAGGTGAAACGAATATTTTAATAACCCTGCTGTTAATCAGCATTCAATCGAATATTCATCGGATGAAAAAACGAATGGAGTGCACTCGGAATATTGCAGATTTCCGCCAGGAGTGATGTCTTATGTTGGTGTGCAAATGTGGCCAGGAGAAATTACAAGAAGGCCAGCAATGTGAAACTTCAATTTCCAAGTGAAAATGCCAACATTATTTACCTGTGTGTTTGTGTATCTGTCCACAGCTAATCTCACATACTACCGGCCTATCAGCCTAACATTTTTCATGCATGGTTATGACCGTATGATCAAGGACCTCATGTGGTTGTGGTGATTCAGAACCTTTGAAAAAACGGTTTTATACCATAGTTGAGGAGTAACTCTTCAAAGCACCAGAGAAGGGTTAGATATGTAGGCAGTGTCTTCGTATCTCTCTTCTCCAATGCTTGGACTTGGGACTTGGGACCATACAGTGATAATAGGACACCAAAAAAAGATTAGCTGCGGAAAGATGCTTGCACGGACAGATCCACAAAACTAAACCCATGATCCCCTACAGGCTGCCACCTGGTGGAGATAATGAAGTTGTAGTGGCTAACCAGGCGGTCTTTGGCCTGCAGTGTTTATTTGTGTAATCCAATATACACCAAATGTCCAAAATACCATTGACATCTTCCTAAACTAATTAATTAAATTGCAGCCCCTTTTGCACAATCTACAATCTACCAGTTGTCTCAGACCTTAAAAATAATCTCTAATTCATATGCTTCTCTTAAAATCCATCTCCTGCTTTGTGATTGTAACAGGTTTTAAAAAAAAAATTATGATAATAAGGGATAATGGTTTTTACAGAGATTCCTGTATAATACTTTCCGTGTTCAGTGTATGTAGGCCAAGGATTAAAGTCAAACTTATGGTCTGACTCTGCAGATGTGTCAGCAGATAGCACAATAGTCTTACATACAGATTATATGTCTGAAAAATGGGAGTTCGAGCAGTACTCGGCTTTCGTGTTGTCACGGAAAACCCAACATTCCCAGCCATGAAAGAGGAAAAAGGCCTAGGTAAGGAAAATATTATTACCCTTTATATCTTTGAGGAGGCAGGCGTCCAATCCAGGCACCTACCCTTGAGATATCGTGGAGGCTGGTTGTTTATGGGGCTCCCAAGTGTCACCAGCAAAGTGACAGCGCAAAGGGATCTGCAAGCATGGCAATGAACTGTGTGCTTCTCCAGAGAGGGGTAAAGAGAGGCAATTTCTGGAATGATGGGTGCCGGAGATGATGCCCAATATGCTTCAACTCTTTAGAATTTACAGCCTCTGCGGCACTGTGTAAACAGCTGGGGAGCAAAACAGGGTGCTCTGCAATTTCCAACCCCCCCATACCACCCCCTTTCCATTTTTTTCTCCTTTTTTTTTATGCTCGGTCGGCAATGTCCTTGAGAGAACATAATTTTAGATTTCTCTGGAGAAATACTTAACTATAGTGCCTCGCCTATTGTTTGGATGCCAATATTGCAATTTTTACCTGCGCATCTATCACCGGTGACAGATTGTAATAGTTACGCAGAATGTTTACAGGAAAGCATTCTTGCCTGTATAAGCGCGCAGGGGTTAAGAGAGCTGTTATATGCAGGTGTTTAATGGATAGTTGTACAGCATATGACTGCAAGAATTCACTGCCATCTTGATGGAATGCCATTACTATGAATCTTTTTTACAACACCCGTCAGTCCAAAGAGTTGTTCTTAAGATGGAGACTGTTTGCTTTCTGGGCTGCTCTGGTGTATATCAAGTGCACCAAATGCTAGGCCCGCCCTCCAAAAAATGAGAAGCACGCTGCATGCCTCTGTTGTCTCACTGCTAAAAAAAAAAAAATCATGTGTCCTTTTCGTGTCCAAGATGAGCCCAAGCAGTCATTGCAAAATAGACTTTTCACCCTAATAAGAAACAAATTTCCTCTGCAACTATCTCTCTAAAATACTGGCACGTCTTAAGCCACTGTCGAAGTGTTCAACTCAAAGTATAAATTATATAACTTTTGGGTGCGGGGTAATGTGTGTGTATATATGAACTGGTGTTAATCAAGATGATAATCTTGTTTTCTTCTTTCTAAAACACCCAGAGATATTACAGTTTGATAATACTGAAAAGGTGCTGTGTATATTTGATTTGTTGGTCCTAATGTGCTCATGTACAGGATAAAATAAAAAAAAAAAAAATAATAAAAGCAACCTTGGCTCACAAGTTCTGGTGAGGTTTTTGATTTTATGCAGCATGGGTTATGTAAGACTAAATATGTATCATTTATTTGTATTGGCAACATAACACTATCTGGCGACTGCTATGACATGATGCCATTTTTGTGTGACAGCTAGGGTTGGCTTTAATTTTGTGAGAGCAAAATGTAAATCCTATTAACAGTATACAGTGTGTCACAAAAATATGGCATCATTTGCATGGCACTTTTTTGTTTTCTGTAATTAGTTATTTGAAAAAATCATCGTTTTGGTAAATATTTATGTTTTGTATTTTCTTTTAAGTGTTGTGGTTATTGCTTTCCTGTTGCCTCTGGGGCTTGCTCACATGCCGGAGGTGGAAAAGGTTCACACAGCATTAAGCCCTGTAGGTCAGCTCCCTGTTGGCAATGGCAAGAAAGTTAAAGCCAGACATCTTGAGCTCTGACCTGGAGAGAGATCCATCACTTGCTCCGGTTTGCTCGTCTGGCTGCAGACCTTTTCAGGCCTCGATGCAGATCTATAGCGGTAGCTGTGGGGGGTTCAGCCTGCTGGTGCAGCTTCTCGGTCTTCGGGCTAACCAAGTCCACAAACAGCCTGAAACTAGACTTTGGCAACAGGGTGGGTGAGCTGTGGGTTGGCTCTGTGTGTTGTGAAGACACCCTGTTGTTGTGAGTTTGTGACTGCCAGTGCTCTGGCTGTACCCCACGCACTGCAGAGAGGCATTATGCAAGGTACTGTGGATAAGGAGCTGGTTCTCTCCACCCACAGGGGACTGATCTGAGGAGTGTGCATGTGTGTGTGTGGAGGGTGAGAGCAAAATAGAGAGAAACAGGGTGTGTTGTTACGTCTTGATGCTTTTTTTTTTTTTTTTTGTTACAAGACCTCTCAGCAAGGTACATTTCAGTCCAGTGCACAACAAATGCCCAGTGAGTGATGCCGATTGCCGACCTTTCATGTATTGCACAATAAAATCTTTAAGTGTAATGTCAGTGCCATTAAGCTAAGGATAAATGGACCGGAATAGTGTTTTGTGCAGAGTTTCATGTCCTTCAAGATCATACAATGTTTAGGGTAATGCAGTGGAAGAGAGGTCAGGGAAATGTCTTGCACTTCCAGAGTGCAAAATATGGCAGTAAGAAAGTTATGCCCTTAAAATGTCAAGGTGTTTCTGGAAGTTTTGTCATTCCTCATTTGCATCAACACAAAATCGTGCACATATTTTAGTGATATTTTCATGCTGTCTCATTATTAATATTGACACCGTACACTTTGTTGACAGAAAACTTCTCTCCAAGTTCATTAACTGCGGGACCGTCTTCAAAAATAATCTCATATTATTTGGAAATGAATACCACTCAATGTCAACCTCTGCAGAATATTAAATCTGAACCCATGGTACACCTCTTTTCTTCACTGTGCACTCACACCCCAGGCTTCCCCAGCTGTCTTCAAACATTTTCATATGAGAACAAAATAAAACCTTCTAATGGAAAACATAATGCATATTTCAGCCTGAGACAGGGCTGTTGTGATGGATGTGCACGGTGATGATGATTCATGCATGTAATGGATCTGGCATCCCAAATGAATGATTCTGTTGCATAACCCTTCAAACTCATGTTGAGATACAGCATCAAACTGTCACCCATTGCTTTTAATTTCACATATTGCCCCAAGGCGTGTCTGGAGATTGTTTGCATCCCACACATCTAGAAATGACAAAAAGTGAACTTACGAACCAGCTTTCCCTCTGCCTTACTCTCTTTCTGATGTAATACACAAGAGCACAGGGTAACAGCTACGTTCCCCCAGCAGACTCTCTCTCTCTCTCTTTTTTTTTCCAGGCCTGTACAAGTGCAACATACTAACTACCATGAGGTTTGCAAATGGGCTTCATTGATTCCCTTCAAAACTCTGGTTTTGTAGCTTGACCATTTGAAAATGTGTTTCCACTGCTGTTAGCATGATTATATTTCAATTACAACTTTGGAAAAGAGTTATTTATAATTTACTGAGACTGAGTAAATCTGAGCAGGCACTGAAACTAACTTTGCCTGTAATCCTAAATGCTTGTTCAAAGGTGGCGTGGGGAAATGAAACACAACATTTTTCAGTTAGCCTGAATTATAGATTTACAAAAAAAGGAGGGGGGATTTACACAATGGACCTCTGTTTTGAATAAGGCATTATCCACTGTAGTGGAATAAACAAGACATCGAACAAGATGCAGCCATGCAGTTTTTATGAATGTGAGTACATTTTGGCCTTAGGAATCCCTTCAAGGGAACACCAAATCCCTTTACACAAGCATCCACACAATTTCAGTCTGTCCACGGAAAGATTACCATGATAAACTTGTCTCTTGGGCAGGAGGATGGACACATCATACTGGATGATTCCCAGGTCTACAGACTATGCACCTCAGTGTCATTTCAAATTCATATCACACATGGCAGCAACTAGCACTGGGGCTGCCAGCCATTACTACTCTAATTTGAATTAATAATAAATACATACTGGCAAAGCATTTTGAACCTGAAGAAAATAAAGAGCACAAAAAGCAGTAAATTTAATGCCTGAAACAAAACCGAGCTCATTCAAATATAAAAATGTGAAGCATATACAATGAACAATCCACACTCACTCATACTTTACATTCTGGCTTAAAGCGTGATGTAAACAGCTTGAATTATTGAAAACAGTTGCAGGAGGAAGCGTGATTACTTTGACACAAGAGGACAAAGGAAGGCTATTTTTGTGAACAGTTTATGTATTTACAACACCAGTTGGGGCTGCATTTGGCAGATTTGCCAAAGTAAATGATGCACAAGTGAAAGTGCAAGATTAATAAGCAGTTTATCTCAGTAGGGGTAACATCCACTGAATCTTAATGTGCTCACCCTCTTCTTTTGTGAAGATATATGCCTGCACACAGCCACCCACCCACCCACACACACACACAAACTCACACAAAAAAACATTTACACACCTACACTCGCATACACATGCATGAAAACAAATATGAACACACTCACACACACTGGCCTTACATCTTCAGTTTTCTGAAGGCCAGGAATCATCTTTGATTGGAAGATTAAATATCTGAAATGCACCAACATATCAGCGTACAGTGTTTTTTTTTTTTTTCTTCTGTTGTATACTACAAACCAAATGGTGCTTTACTACCACAGAGAGTAAAATGTTCAAACTCTGACTGATGTTTCACTGATGAAATTCCTCCATCAACATCTCCTGTGTGATGAAAACTGCACCACAATTGAGGGCAGAGCTCATTAAACATGAGAACAGTTTTTTGTAAAACAGACTGTAAACTGTGATAAAATAAGAAAAACAACAACTTTTTTTTGTTCAGAACAATTCTAGGGGCCTTCCTCCACCCCATTTGTATTTTTAGCATCTACAATTATCCACTGCGATCGAATACATTTCTGTGATCCTTGTCCAACAAGAATCTGTTTGATGTTGAGAGTGAATTTTGTTGGAAATTCACTACAAACATTAGATGAATATTTCGGCCATATTTTGGAACGGGCGATGCTCCCTAGCAGTGCCAGCAGTCACCAACTGTCTCCTCTTTGAAAATGTCCTGCAAAAGTAGGCCCTCGTTGGTGTCTTTTTCCTAAAGAGGGACAGGAGCAAAGAGGGAATACTTATCTTCGTTATTTCCCAGCCCAAAACCATCAAACCTCCTCTGCGACTCGCACCACACATGGCGAGTGTACCCAGAGGCGAGCGTGTGTTCCTTTGTATGTGTGTGTGTCACAAATTTGTTCATCACCAGCGACTGTTCCTGTTTGAAGATAATTCAATATGCCTCCTGTACATCTGACTTGTTCAGCCTCAGCATCGAAATCAATTTACCATCACTTCTCACTCTAGATCCTACTCCAAGCCTTAGATCCTTCATTGCCTGACTGCTCAGCTGTCCATCATGTGGCAGCCCTTAGCATCCCAGACAGTAATTGGATGGGTCCTGCACAGAGGCAGTCTCCCTCGTTTGCATTTTATTGTGAATATCTAAAAAGATGGGAAGGGGTGGGAGTAATGTGTTACTGTGGTATCTCCGCCTTGCTGCTTTTACCGCTATACGTTGAAGTTTCTGAATAAATGTTAATGCAGACCAATCTCAATAGGAACACCTGTCTGTGCACAAAGATGGGGTATAGAGGATGATAGCATGAGGACATAGAGGAAAAATGACAAGTGACAAGAAGCTGCCCTTGCTGTGGTGACCATGATATTGACTAGAAAAGATGGAGAAAGTCTTTTCAGTGGCTCCCATTAACTTAAAAATGGCACAGACAGTTTATCATATTCTAAATCAGCTTTGTTTTTTGGCCCTGCGCCTCTCCTCTCCTCTCTAGGATGGCACTTCTATCAGAGAGTCAAATATAACTACACGGGTAGTTTGAAGCCCACACTTTTATAATGGGAAATTTTATGAGTCAAGTGTTAGTCTTAGTTCATGCATCTGTTGTTTATATTTCATGTGAGAGCCAGAAGTGGAGTGAGACGTAAGTTGGCAAGCCCACTTATCTACAAAATTCCACAGTTGGTATACTAGAGGGCGCATGTGACATCAAAATACAACCTGTCTCTGTTTAACTTAGTGTTCGAACACACCCCTTTGACCCTTTTTCACTTGTGGCCACAAGTTTTGCCTCCTTTCAAGTATAATGCATAATTATTTATTGCCCTGAAAGCCGTCACTTCATTATTTTGGCATCAGTTATAAAACTGACAAAGATTTTAGAAGTGTTAAAATCGCTCCATCATGAATTATTTACCACCTCCTAATTATTTGAAGCTTGGCAGCTATTTTCAAAAAGCAACTCAGTGGACGAGCCAATTTCCAAATGAAAAAATTCCTGTGAAGTTAGCCATGGCCCCTAATGATATTCCTCTATGCAAATGCCAGATGATCTGCCAACATACTTAACAACAGGCCTTTTTACAATTTACTGAGTGACTCCCGGCCCAAAAGGAAAAGTCTTTATGGCTGAACCTGAGTTCAAGAACAACTTGCTCTGAATTACTTAGAGTATATGAAAAGGAGAACATGGACTGAGCAGAATGTGGAGGCAAACAAAAAAGCAAAGTCTAATTGGAGGCTGGAGGCCAGAATGCCACAGAGGGCCTGACTTTACTCCAAAGAAAGACCCGCAAGTTGAAATACTACTTTTTTTTTCCATAGATTTTATTCAATGCATGTGTTCACACTGTGCAGGGTGATTCACCGTTTCTCCACTAATGTTCTTCTCGGTCTTTGTTGTCCTGACAGGTGAGTGACAGGCAGATAGTGAGTGGGTGCACTAAAACTTCAAAAGTAAATCCAATGACCAAAAAGCCGAAGAAGCGGTGGGAGGAAAATGACAAAGATTGTTGAGGTTGACTCACATTGTTAGCACTCAAGTCAATTATTAAATCCATTGTACACTCAGCATGAACACACTGATATATTTACTGAGCTTTGGGCACTTAATATGAAGTTTAAATAGGATCAAATCAACTCTGACATCAAGGCGAAGATCATACGATTGTAATCAAAGAGCACTGGAGATGAGAATGAGAGTATGTTCTCATGGTCTTTTATCACTAATTCTCTTCTTTAGGGATATTTAATCAAGACCCAGTGTTCTTTGATTTAATTTGACCATGAGAAAATACTGTTCATCTGAAAGCTATGATATGCAGCAATTGGCTTTGATACCAGAGAGGTGCACTGCAAGTCCCACCCATAGATATAAAACACTATATGCAATGTGTATAAGGTGTGTAACGTCAAAGACGATGATGTTGTCTATATAATCCATGTATTTTTCTACAAATACTGTTTTTTTATTGAACGTGATAAGCATAAGACAACGTTGCCTGTCTAGAATAAAAAAAAAAAAAAAAAAAATCTGGTAGAATTTTGATTATTATTGCTCCAAGAGAACAAATTATGCTTTCAATCACGAAGATTATCTCATAATTGTGCATTTATAATGCAGACAATGAGTTTAATTTTTCAAATTTTCCTGACCTTAATATTTAAGAACTGTCTTTGGTTTTCTGAATGGCTAATATCCTCCGTAAAGCAATATCTTTTATGTAGAAATCCTGAATAGATTTAGTATTATGGCCTATATTAGCAGACAATTACAATCACAAACACAAAAGAGAAATATACCTACTGTAATACATTAATATATTTATTAATGTCATAGATTGTAGATAAGGCAAGATCTCTCTCTCTCTCTCATACTCTCTCTCTCTCTCTCTCTCTCTCACAACACACACACACACACACACACACACACACACACACACAACTCAAAATTGTAACTCTTAACTCTTAAAGTATTCATTGTTTTACAATGCAATAGCCTATTTTCACATAGCAATAATATTTAACTACCGTACGTATGGTATGCATTTAACAGTCTCGCCATATTTTATCTCAACGACACCAGTTTCTGTGAGACTGCAAACGTATCTCAGTTTTTCATCATACATAATATAGGCTACTGTGGGCCTATTATTATTTTGCAGTTAATGGACGGGATTACTTTTCCTGATCAAGACATGGATTACATGGATACTTTTTATTTGCTTCAAGGCAGCTAATTTTGAGTCAGCCAGATGTGGTGAACATGTAAATGTGACTCCTCAGCCTTGGATAACAATACAGTATGTTGGCTAACCAGCTCATGGCAAAGTTACTTAGTTCACTAACTTTTTATGGTTTTAGTTGACCAACATGTAAAAAAATACATCACTCATCTGCTCTACACTGATGTATGGACGGTGATGCTGGCCTCCCTGGTCTCTTTCATCCTCATAATTAAGCTATTATGGTGATTTTAAACAACACCTAGGTAAGATGGCTGACAGTTGTCCCACATTGAGTTATGATGTAACGTCGCATCTCGTGTTTTATATCTATGGTCCACCCATCCTCCACCTCAAGTTGCCTTAAGCTGTTTATCTTGAAACAGCAGGGAGCCTGAGGCTGAGGTAACTGTCATCCTAAGACCCTCACAGGTGTTGAAGAAGCAAACACAGGCACTCTGCAATAAAAAAAAAATTAAAAATAAAAACCTTCATACATATTTTTGAAAAGGTCTTGCCAGCACCGCATTTAGCTTTTCTGCTTTTTTGTTTCATTGCTGCCACTGTTGTTGTTGCTAAGGCTCCCCTGCACTGTGGCTGGGTGAACAAAATCAAATATCCCATTATCCTTGACCAAATACCTTGATATTGTTATTGTGACAATATTGTAGGGGTGACTGCAGATGCATTCATAAGATATTTACAGATAATAGATTTTTTTTAAACAAACAGAAAGCTCATCTTTTTACCTTAATGTAGCTTTTAACACCAGAGAAACGCAACATGCACAATATGAAATATTCCAGACAATAGTCTAGTCTTATATCACTATCATAGCACTACCCTGCGCTGTGTCAACCAGCTGCACTTTAACAGCCAAAAGTCAGCTCAGCACTAACCAGGCCTACAGTAAATAGTGCGTGCCCCATTTCCAAGGTCATTCAGAAGATTTAGAACCCATTTATTCAACATTTTCAGGTCAAAAAAAAATGTATATATATATTTAATATAGAATAATATAGAATATTGTAAGACATGCAACTAGACAGAAGACAGCTCCTGCCCTTGACTTGGCTTGAATGAAAACCATCCACCACCAACGCAGAAGTCAATGAATATGCACTGACTAATTTAATCCACCACACTTTCATTTCAGGCATTTAACTCATGCCTACATAACTGTAGCCGGAGTGACTTGCAGTGGGCAAGCAGGGAGGGTCCATTGACTTTCTCAAGGACGTTTTTACAGAACACGTGGCCATTGTGGTGATTGAACTTGATCTTTGGGTTGCAGAATGGGATCTCCAGCCACTTAGCAGCCCTGACACCATATGATCTATCTTAAAGGCCAAATCTGCGGTCACTGCACAGTGCTCACACATCACCCTAGTTATTGCTCCAGTTCCCTCTGTTTTTATTTTGTACGTATTTACACTGGGGCTTTGGCAGCAACTAACTAACCCTGGCAACACAGGTATCACACACATTTAGCTGCCTGCTTAATACAGGGTTTCCACACTGTCTGGAAAAGTATGAAAAAGTATGAGAAATCATTTAGATAATTTCCAGGTCTTGGTAAATATGGAAAAAGAAGAGAGAGTATGTGCAAGTGTTTGCATTTCCAGACTATTTCTTCTAGTTTTCTAAAAAGCATAATTCAGAAGCTGCTTTAATAAAATCACACAGGCACCACATTTTGATTTTGTTCACATTTGGAGCAGACGGCTGAATACGTTTTCCTCTGAGTGGGCGAGGCAAAGCGATTTAAACACCTGTCCATGCACAAATTAATAATGGCACCTGCTGTGCATGGGAAAATGCAAGTTTTCTGCGAAAAATAGGAAAAATGGTTGGCAAAGGACCCTAAAACAGAGAAAAAAGCATGGTGCAAAGAGTGTATGAAGTAATTCGACATCTCTAACATGGGCAAGGCAGCCATCACGAGTCATATGGAAGGGGAAAAGCCCAGTGATCTTGCGAAAGCATCGTCAGCACCCGGTGTCACATCATTTTTCGCTCAACCCACCAACGCAGGGGCGACAAGTGATGAGGCCGTCAGCACATGTAACAGTTGGAATACTGCATGACAAGCATGTAGCTATGAGCAGTCTGAGATGTTAAACATAGTCTGAAAAAAAAAAAAAATCCACCGAGATGTCTGGAAATGTAGGTCTGGAAAATTATTTTTGGAATTTTGAAATGGAAAGCGTGTAGGCACCCTGTTAATGAAAAGACCAACGGCACTATACAGCTAGAAAGCAGCTGATGTGAAGCAGAGTGCAAACATGAGACAATACACAGACCAATGCGATCTCTTGTCTGTCTCTCTTATGTCTATCTCTTGGTTAAGTAACCAGCTGCACTGATTAACCGTGTCATGTAAAAAAAAAAAAGCTCTGCAGAAACACAAGTACTCAAAGTTAAAGAACATCTTCACCTTGAACGAGCAGCGGCTGGGGTTGTGTAACGTTATCCTCCACAAGCTGCGGCAAACCAAAGATTTTGCTTGTGTTTGATGGCAATTTCCTTTAGCTTTTTGTCTATTATGTCTGATGACAACAAACTCGTTCCTGTGCATCAGTACGGCGTATAGAATATATTTGGCATGTTTTCACAGGCAAAAAACGTACCCAAAGCCACTGCGAGAATAAAGACAATTTCCTCACAGAGCCGTGCCAGGCAGCAGTTCGATTTTGCACAAGTTCTAGTTTGTTTCTAGTACACAGCCTTCTTTATGCTCTTTGCTCAAACCTGATGCAGTGAAGGACTTTAAGCCAGCACTCAGCACCAGAGGAACCCTCTCTAAGACTCTAAACTTTACTGTCATTAAAAATCCATCATAGTATTGTTTGGGTGTGACAGCAAACATAAAACATTGCTGTCACCTGTCCTGTCATCCTTTCAAAAACCCAAGAGCACCCTTCTGCCATTACACTCAATGTGGACACTGTAGTGCTGGTGTGGGAGGGTGTCCTTAAACCCGGTGGCGATACAAAAAAAAAAGTGTTGCCTTAATTCCTTGTTCAGACACAAGAGACCTGCTCTCAGCAGTGATCACAGATCAGGGCTTTAAGTGTCTTCACACAAGAGTATTTTAGTTAAGAGGTGAGTTTATTTCGAATGCGCTGTCGTGCAGTGTCAGTTATTTCGCATCAGTGCAAAGACAAGCAGCTGGATTACTCATAACTGTTTATGTATGTGCAGGTAGGCATACAAGTGTGCTTACACACACACGCACACATTGCACTCAAAGATACATAAACAACCTACCTACACACACATCTAACAGCTCTGGCCTTATATCCTCACATTTCTGAGGTGTTAGTTCTTTTGTTTTGATCCTTACTTGTATCCTTTATTGCTCTGTAAAGAACCGGTTGTTAAAAAACACTATAAAAATAAATAAGGCCTGACATTAGAAAGAAAAGGAGGGACACAAAGACAGACAAAGGAAGCGAGAAAAAGATTCCAGTGCTCCTATACAGCAGGTTTGTATAGCCTATTGGGCCTCTGTCTGGCTTGTTTTCACATTATCAGAGACTCTGTGTTGCAGGTTGGCATCAATTGTCTAATCTCCCAACACACCTGACTGTGACACCTATCTCTCTCTCTCTCTCTCTCTCTCTCTCTGCACTGTCTAACAGCTCTGCCAGCGCCCAGTCCCAACAAACGCTCATACAGTGGCAAACACTGGGAACAAGTTGAAAACATACACAGATGTACCAAAATTCTTGCAAGTGCCCTCGTGAACCCATACACAGAGGAAAAGGCATGGCTCTTTTATCTACCCTCCTTGAACAAAGAGTCTCCGGAGAAACTCTGACGCCGCGTTCTGTGTCGACAGGATTTGGCAGTCGACTCCGGTGTCCTGCTTGTGAAACAACGCCGGGGGTCGTTTGCCAGCCAATGGCGGCTGCGGTTCCACATCGTTTCCATACTGTGTGATGTCTCGCTCTACGGCTCAAGAAGGGGATGAGGGCCTCTTG
>OMLB01034623.1:43635-56334 GCA_900302555.1 Myripristis jacobus | reverse complement strand
AGCTCAGTGAGCGGTGGTGAACGCGTCCTGTCCACATAGATAAGTGAGGACTAGATGAAGTGCTTGCAGCGCGGCGGCGCGTCCACTGTTCAGTGTGCTGGAAACCAGAGTCCCGCCCACCTGGACTCCAATGCAAAAGTTTGTATCGGCGTCTATAAGTGTGTGTGTGTGTGTGTGTGTGTGTGTGTGTGTGTGTGTGTGTGTGCGTGCGTGCGTGCGTGCGTGTGGGGTTCAAATCAAGGATGCCCAAACATAGGCTCGCTGGGTTCTTGCATTTACTTTGACAGTAAAGAGACTAAATCCTATGCAATGAAGTGCAATTAAGACTATTTGTGTATCTTGTGTTTGTGTTTGTGTGTGTGTGTGTGTGTAGTTTGTTTTCTCACAGGATCTCCTGGAAGCCTCACACAGGCCCTTGGTGCCCCCTGGACCCCACACTGAGAGCCACTGACTTCTCTTGAAGATACCGTCCAGAAAAATTCAAATATGCATCTGAATCATTATGACTGATTCTTCTCTCTATAGAATAGAAGAGGGGCATGTTAATAACTGCAAAAATCAGTTTTGGCCTGAGTAACATCAAAAATAGATGTCCTCCATCTACATACAACAAAAACGAAACACGCAGAGCATTTTTATTTTTCAATCAGCTTTTTTGAGGTCAGCAATTTTAAGTGATATGACAAAATGAAATTGACCACAAACTCAGACAGATCAAGCTGACACCATGTCCTCACAAATTCATCTGTTCTGTTGGCCGAGTGCTGAAGTTAGCTTTGTGGACAATGATGTCACGATTACAGCTTGAAACATCTTGTTAAATAGCTGTAAGGCTGGGCGCAGCAAACATGTTGCTGGGTTATGAAACAAAACATAAATCATAGCAGAATATGGGGCAGCAGTGCCCTTGAGGTTAGAGGAGCGTGCTTATGACTTGGCTCTTATCAGCTGAAATCCTTGACCAGCTGGGAAGATCTGGGAGGAGGCAATGGATGAGCCCCCCCCCACCCCCGAACAAGCACATTAAATAAAGGTTACAAAATGAATAGGTCTTTATTGAAATGTCCACGGCTTAGCTCTGTATCTTTAAATTGCCTCCACTCTTCTCCTTTTTTTAAAGCTTTGCACTTGATGGCACTCGATGGTTTCGACCTCTTCTTGAAGCTTGTACAGTTCTGGCTGAAATCTAAACTTCCTCTGTCTGTCCGTTCCCCTTGTCAAGTGGTATTAACTCTTTACTCACCAAGAGTAACAGCTAGTCAAAATCATGTGTTTGCATTACATTGCTGTGTCACCTTATGATGGATATCTTCGGCACATGTAGGCTTTTGTCAGTATCAGTAAACATTTATTAGTCACTCTTTTTCCCACATTCTTAGAAATCAAGATTCAAACAAAACAGCAGTGAAGATGTCATCCCACGTGAATGATGACATCCCCATCTGGGCCAATCAGTAGCAAATATGTTACCTTCTGTTACGCTGTAATTATCGTTCCCCCTTGGGCCAATCAGTGTCATTTTGAATGTGGAACACAGTGATGAGATGCATAATTTCTCCATGTTTTATCAAAATCACATCACATTACACCTGGATGAGAGAACATGTTATGTACCAACCACCGCCCATTTACTCTCTGTTTGGGTTGATCGGTGTCATTTTGACAATGTGGGAATGCCATGGTGAGATGGATTATTCTCCCACATTTCAGCAAAAATCAAACATATACACAATTAGTGCAATTTAAAAAGCCAGAATTTAATGAGGTGCACCGTTCCCTTTGATTTTATGAAAATCTGATCAGTGGCATCCAAGATTGTGGGCATGATGTACAGTTACACAAACGTTATATTGCCCCCCTTTGGCCAATCCGTGTATTTTTTTATAGGCTAAAACAGAGCAGTGGCATGAGTCATTCCCTTAAAGGAATACTTCACCCAAAAACTATATATTTTATAGTTATATTTTTTTTATGCTCACCCCAACTTGTCTCGAATGTCCAGCAAAAAAAAGTTCTCAATCACATGCCTGATGGAGAACACAAGGTTGCAAAAACTGCAGCCATTTCTGTTAGAATGGAGTTGATTGGTGACTTCAGCGAACTTAAGCAAAAAAAAAAAAAAAAAAATCATGGGCCAACAGTCCTACCCACCCATTGGCTGAACTGATGCTAAAGTCATTAAACTTTGACAGACTTCAGTCGGTACTAAATGGACATTTTCATATCCTCTGTTCTCTTTTGTCAAAGTCATCAGTCAACTCCACTGTAACAGAAATGGCTCCAGTTTTTTGGACCCTTTATTCTCCAACTTTTTCCAGTGGACATTCAAGACAGCTTGGGGCTGATAAATATACTAAATATATTAGTATCGAGTACTTTTTTATGTTTCATCAAAATCTGGTCAGTGATGACCAAGATATTATACTCTACTAGTTGTGCCACCAGAGCACCCATGATGCCTCCCTTTTATACCCTCTGAGGTCCAGCTGGACCTCCTCCAGGAGGTTCGATCCATATCCTTTTAATTCTGGTTCCTCTTGAACTCTCTCTATGGGGGTTCTAAGATCCCTATCAAATAATGTGGTTCAACACAGAACCATCTCAGGTCTCCTCTGAGAACCATCGTACATTCTCATGATAAAAACCTTTGTGTTTGTCATTTTCAGTGTTTCAGTGATCTGCATTCTGACCAGCAGAAGAAGCAACATCACTGAGTCTGAACAAGTTTGGCCCATCAGGTTGTCCTCATCTGGAGACTTCATGTTTCCTGTAGTGGTGACATGGCACAGAGATGGGCAGAGAAAGATGTCTGGTGGCTGCACATTGATGTCTGCAGAGCACACCACATGAATATGCATGAACAGTATGCAGAGAAGAGAGTCTAATGAACAGATGTGGACTAGATTCAGTATAGCGAGGGTAGAACTGACCCAAAGATCTTCCAACCACTTTCACAAAGAGCCATCACCTGTGCTTACAACAATGTCACAAAACTGCACTTTACTGAAAGCATATGAACACACAACTTCCCTGGCTTGACTCAAGCATGACGAGGGATGCTATAGATCGAGCTCACCTTATTGTCTCGATTTTCTCCTTTGATTTTGCTGCGATCCAGTTTCAGTCTATAAGGGTTTCCAGGATATGTGACGCCTCCTTGTATAAGGACAAAATGAGCCACCCAAAATGCTCTTTTATGCTATGATTATAGGGCAGGTAGTTTAATGGTTTAACCACATATGTCCTAAATTGCTTTAAACTGTGTGTCGTGAGTCAAAGCTTTGAAGCTCATGAGACATGTAGGGTGTCTGATTCCTCTGGCATGAACTGACATACGTGCTTCTCTTATAGATATCTGGAATCAAACTCAGCTGAGGTGTTGGCATACATGTATTATGTGCACAAGGAAGTCAGGTACTTTGAAAGTGTGTGCTTCTCTTGAGTATGGATAAAATTTCACCCGAGATCGTAATGATACTGACCTTGATTAACACGTTAGAGAAATAAAGTGAATAACTATTCAGTCTTTGTTGAATTTACAGTACCAAAAGTCCACTGTGTGGCTTAACTTGCACAACCTTAGCATTATCATCACTGAGGTTCAATACCTGGTAAGGGGTCAATAAATATTAAATGTGAGTGAACTGTGTCACGCTGTATGAGACTACTTTCCATTAATTGGTAGAAACTGACTATAAATACTTTAATATACAAATGTTCCTCAGTAACTGGATTGTTTGAGGATTGCTGAATAATACCTGATGTTAGCATTCCTATTTTATTATATTTCAATTTGTAACCATTGCCCATTCAAAACAAACTAAACAAATGATGAAAAAGAAAATCACCGAGTATGTTTTTTTTTAATTTATTTGTTTAATTTATTTATTATTTGCTGTCCAACAAATGTTTTGACTGCCCTATTTCTTCAAATGTAGGTGAAAGCTTGTTAGTCAGCCAGTTGCACAGGAATTTTAACCTTTGCCTTCACCCAGTTAAAAAATATTTATGCCTCAGGTGTAAGAGCTTGCATGAGGGGAAAAAGCTCATCTTCTGTCACCTATAACACGTTCTCACCCATGGCAGCTACTTATATCGTCAGTCCCATTGATGGCTGAATATTTACCTGCTTGTTGAGCGGGCTGGGTGGTGTCAACGTACCATTACCTGTGTCTGGTATGAAACAAGGAGACCCTCTGACGGCTGTAATCAAGTGTCGGACTGTATGGCACAACCCAAATCAGAAACACGTGCTAAATGCATCACGTTCTCTTTCCTCTCTGGCTCTTTGTAGGGAAACACAAGTAGGTTAGAAAGAGTTGGGTTTATGATGTGTAGACATTTAATTCATTGTGTAATAATATTTTTTTAATACCTGCCAAAAATGACTGTACTAACTAATCTAATACGTTTGGCACACCAAAATGGAGTCTCATTACCAAAAATAGCTGTAATCCAATTTTGTGCATCACATCATGTACATTATTATGGTTAAAGGAGCCGTTCCCCTAGTTTTGGCTCAAATTTGTACTTGTTCAATACATTTAGCGGATGCTTGTTTGGCAGGAAATTGCTTGGAATGAAACTCTGATGATATATGTGTCATTGTTTTTCGAAAGAGTTGATGCTGTTGAGTTTTTCCCACATGTTAATTTTGCCAGTTTGAGCTCCACAAATCAATACTTATCCAGCTCCACTGGACTGCCTGGAGACTGGGGAGGGCATTGCAAACTGGAAACATCACAATAATCATAAAGTATTTAGATGGATAGATTACACTCGGTAAATATAAATATTGTTTTTGTTGTTGTTGCTTTGGATTTTGGGGGAACTGTTCCTTTAAGATAATTAAATATCACCAGCACTAGATGAGAAAATGCTCTAAATCTCAGTAGGCTACTATGCAAACCACAAATAAAGTAAAAACCAAAACATTACAAATGTTACAAGTGGTGTGACTTGAGCTTCTCAGCTCTGACCCAAACAAAAATTAAAAAATAAAATAAAATAAATACTGACCTAAACTGAGCTCTAATGTAAGCAATTAAGTGGGGGATTCAGCCTGACCTGACTCAGGGTCAGTGTCCAGTCAGGCGTTCAGAGCTTCAGGCATAAATTGTTAGCTTTGAATTATAAGGCTCTGTTTCCCTTCTCCAATACATGCTCTCCACATGTTGATGATTTTTGGATGTTAATTTATGCTTGTTGCGTGTATTGTACTTTTAAAGAACAATTTAATGTTAAAGGTCCAGTTTCAGGTCCATTCTGCCTACCTCTTTAGCTTGACAACTAATGCATTTGGTTATGGAGAGCAGCAGTGTCAAAGGGGAACAGCTATCCAATCGAACTGATAACACAGAGCTGCACAAAAGTACAACACTGCCAAGAGAGGGGGTTCAAACCCAGCCCTGTCCATTTCCTGCCTGTCATCCCCTCTGTCTGCCCTGCCTTTCCTGCCTCTCTCCACTGTGACTGTCTAACACGGTGGAAATGCCTGAAAAATACTCTTTAATAAGAGACACTTGTTGTTTTAGCACCTAAAACATACGTAATACATCCACTCAGTACAGAGTTTCATTGTCAACACGCCATACTAGGCCCCTTCTGTCTAGTACTCTTACCAAACAGCAGCACTGCACATCCCATTCAAGACAATTTCCTTTTTATGTCCATTGAAGAGAGTGAAGTGTGTGTGTATGTGTGTGTAACCATGACACACAAAACCAGTAACAATCGATGTGCCTCCTGGTTCTAATATGAGGCCATGATGGATGTTACATCAGTGATGCACTTCCTTATTATTAACACCGTGGTGCTGCTGGAGCTCTGAACATTTGTATTCCACAAATCCCATTTACCTTGCAACCCCTGCTACAAGGGTGAGTCAGAACCAGGAAAAGTGTTAGTCTACATCAACTCCAGACACACATGCACACACGCGAAAACATAAAGGTGGATCTGGATCGCTGTCAATCATAGACGGTAAAGCAAAACTCACATGGCACAGTAATAAACATTAGGGACTTGAACACAGCGTCAACTATGGTGAATAATTGGCTGAAACATGTTAAACCTGTAGCGCTGATTTAATTGTGGAAAAAAACATGCCTGACACTGTACTGGGACAGTTATACAACTCAAACAAATGCATGCCTGCCGGTGCCATGCTGTGAATAAACCATTCACTTCTTCATTTCAGTAACTACAGGCAGAAGTGAAACTGCACTGTCATCTGAGGCAGAAACTGAATCCTTCGCTTATCATAGTTTATATATTGTGATATAGGCCAGGTGACGTATGAAAAGGGGTCATAAAAGCATTGAACTCGGCACACTTGTACAAACATTTTCAGAAATAGAGCCATCTCAAAAATGCCGCGTAGGGGCCATGGCCAGCCATTTTACTTTCTGCTATAACCAACTAATGTATTGGGCATCATATCCCCTGAACCAAACATGATAACACAGAATAGGTGATGCCTGCTTCTGTGTTTTGATGGTCAAGGATTGGAGTGATACCATATACAACATTATAAACTGTCCAGGTGAAAAGTTAATGGTGAGACTTCGAACTTACCAAGGTTCACGTTTTTATGAAAAATTAAATATATCTGCTCAAATTTGGCATATATCACTTGGACTAATAGTGCCGTGGAACTGTAATAATAATAGTGATGTTAAAAATAAAAATCCAAAAATAATCTAGCCATGAGAAGTATCTTAAGGAAAGCAGTACGTAATGAATGAGGATTAAACATTAATCCCAGCTGGCATCCAAGTTTGTCTTCATCTTTCGAAAAGGTAGAGACTATGAAGAACTCAATGCAAGCTGGCATGAATCAGCTGGGGTTCCAGTTTTTCTGAGCTTTTGTTTTACATGAATAAAAATGCATGAATCATCAGACATTTACGGATAGTTTCCAAACGACTAATGACAGCCTCACCTTGGACGCTGGCTTTACCAGCAGCTAAGACGCAGACATGCGGTAGACATTTCCAGGACTTTGGCCAAATGAATGATTGAACAAAAAGAAAGGTTAAGATTGTTCTAGCAGGTTGTGATTTTCAGGGAAGTAATGGATTGTGCAGTGTGCATCCTCATAAATGCAGATCTCTGTGCAATGTAGGCCTATCTGTAGGTTTTCCTATCTGAAGGCTGTATATTATAGACCAGTGGGTGCTTACTATTGGCTACAAGATTATGCATTCATGTTTCCAGATCCCTTGATAGATTTCACTGTTGTATTGATACAGAGTCTGATAGACTGCCACTTTTTTGCCACTTCATTACGCTACAGTACATCAACCTGCCACTGGTCTTACATTAGCACCTCAAACAAACATTATACATGTAAAAAAAAAAAGTAATAATAATAAAAATACTCTTGTTCAAATCAAAACTCAAAATTCATGCAAAGTACTTTGCTGAACACCAGTCACAAAAAAGGCCAGATAATACATCCCTCAGGGAGAAAATGTACAAACACACAGCATAGGCCCACAAGCATACAAGCATGCCTGTCCATATGCACGTGCATGTACTCCATGTGCAATAACAAAACACACTGACACTATATATTATTTATATGTAATTAGTGATTATTCTTCAGCTCAATCAAACCACCAGTTAATGACTCAAGTCATTTATTATTAATCTTCACTGGCCCTGATTGATTTCACATGTGGGTTATTGTGCATCAGAGTGGGTCAAGAAAATGCTTTTAATGAGTAGAACAGCTTGATGACTAATGATCATAGGCAGAGGTTTACAAAATGAGTCCTCATGACAGGCGACTGATTTGTTCCATTTTTCCAGAATGACATGGAAAAGTGTAGAAAGTGTAGAAACATGTTTTGTGTATTGTATTAGAAAAACGTTTTGTCAAAATGACCTTATTGGGAATTACACAAAAGTCTTACACTGGTCAAAGTAATAATGTATGAATTTTGAGAAACCAAAGACTAAGACAAAATCGGCTCAGTAAACTAAAGAAAAGAAAAAAATCTCCTCTCCAACTTGCCTGCTTGACTGATTCAGTAGTTTGATCTGGGTGTAAACACAACATGTTATGGCAGCATATAGGATTTTGTGGCACAAATCAGTTAAAGGATTGATTTGCTGCCACAAAATACCACAAGCTTTATATTTTGTACAGGAATGAGAGAATAATGGTCTTGCAGAGGACACAGCAGCCTCTAAATGGCCATTTCACAGGGGATGTTCACAGGAGAAAGTCTATGAGGAAACTGGGGAAACAAAATTTACAGGCTGGGCCCATAAAATTTCACAGAACTGACAAAACGATTCCTGTTTATTTGTCTAAATTCATGTATGTTGCAAATGTATGATTCACGTATGATAAAAAACAAAACAAAAAACAATTTCACTATTATCCATACAGGTGTGTTAATAACTGCTATTACAGCCTTAGTGTGTCATTACCTAATTACTTGTTTCAGAGTTATTTGACCTGGTTAGAACAGCTGCTTATCTATCCAGCTTGTCTATTGTGTCTGAAAAGTCACCATAGTGATAGTGACTGAGGGCTCTAAATAAACTTGAACTTGAACCATAGCCAGCAGATGGCAATGAGCTATTACATATAGGAGATGTAGTGGTGCAGGCTTAGTAAATCCTGCGGGCGGCTGAGCAGCTCCCTCATCACCGCCGCACTAAATCAAGATGTTTAACTGTATTATAGGTAATGCACAGGGTGTGATTTCTAGGGGAATGAGCAGGAATTTCCCGTCCCCTTCTGCCTTTAATTAACTGTGCCGCTGATCATTAGGTTTCACTACATTCAGTGTGTGCTTAATTCCCTCTCCAGCTCATTCAGACTTGTAATTGCAGAGATGAAAGCGGTGACAGAAGCCAGCTTGTTCACTTCGGCAAGTGAGAGGCACACTTCTTATAGGCACAAAACATTAAGTAGTTTGTCCTTAGTGAACTCCCAAAACATGGTTATATTCATATAACAGAAGATGTTGCAGTTGTATGCATTACTCTCCATATGATCTACTAATTTGGTCTACAGTAGCCAGGCTGACTTGCTGATTTAACCAATATCTTAAAATCTGGGTGAGCCACAATATGTTTATCCCTGTATCTTCTATATTGATATGTAAGGGGGAGGAGAAGGAAGGAAAGGAGAGGCGAAATAATAACTATATACAATGTGTGTTTTATATATATAGTTTAAGAATTCAGGTCGCTGGGGAAGGGATCAAAAGATGGTAAAGTTATAATTAGAAACATGGGAGGTTTAAGTGTAGGTCGGAAAATTATAATTGACTATGATCAAAATGTTCCTTTCTTTTTTGAAAATGTAGGTAGGTCCTAATGCCCTCATGTGCTTATCTTGGCTGCTGGGTACACATTTCTCTTATGTATTCACATCATTTAATTTGGCAATTCATTCCATCTCTTTATGTCTTTGCAAATGTATGTATGTTTATAATGTATATGTGTTTTCCTTAGTGAACAGATGTAGTTGTAAAGCAATGTCAGCAATGTCAAAACAATGTTTCAGTGACTTGATTTTGTTATCTGATGTCTCCTCCAAGAAAACAAATGGGGAAAAAAGAAAAAAAAAACCATGAAACATTTGGTCGTAAAACTACAGAAATAAATTAATAAATAAGCTCCAAACACAACACACAAAATTCTGGATGTGATTCAGACTCTGATTCTAATTGTGGAAGGCGTTTAGTGTTTTGACTCTTAAGCTCCTGCGGGTCAAAATAATGGAGGCGACATTTGACACCTTGTGTAAGCAGGGCACAAAGGGCTAAGCTTGGCAACACTATCATGAGGGAACGGCCTTGAGCTGATTCAAATCTATAAATCTCAATAATTCGCAAGAGCAATGGTAATTTGTCAATACCTCCCCCGAAATAAAGGTCACCCCGGGATACAAAGGTGGTTTCTCTTGACAGACTTTCACTCTGTGTGATCGACCTTGCACCACCACAGTAACCCCGCTGCTTCCTGCTTGGACTGTTGGGACGCCTCAGTCTCCTGACTTTGCCTCTACTCATTTTACTTTGGGTTGCTCATTGGCATTTATGTGCTTCTACTCACTTGGACATCACTGACTGGGTGAGGGGCAAGAGACTATGCATTATGTTGGATGCAATAAGCAGCTTGCTAAATCTGTTAACACACTGAGATATAAAACTAATAAGATTTACCTTAAAATTACAAAGAAAATGTTAAATTGTTGATATGGACATAAACCTTAATAAAACAAGCGACAAATTTAATTACAGATAATTCTTGTCATTTTGCATAAATTTGTAACATATGTAATTTCAGAAAGTGGAAAAAGAAAAAAGCTAAATTATACAGTTGTTTTTCTGTACAAATATGAGAAATAAATGTAGTTTGTCATTATTGGCATGTTGTGTTAAACAACAGAGGTTAGAGTTATTCTCTGTAAAATTTTAATTTTTGTTACAGTGTTGCTGCACCATTAACATGAATTAGATCCTTTTTCTTCTTGGTTTCTTTATTGCAAACAACCCACAGTACCAACCTGTTTATAATTATCATTTATGTTAAGACAACTGCTATATTTCTATAAGACCACAGCTTCTATGGTTATGGAGCAGTCACAAAACTACCTTTCAATGGTAAGAGAAATCAATAGACAAAAAAAAAAGAAAAAAGAAAAATGTCTCTTTGAACGACTAACACAAGGACACCGCAATTACTCCCATTCACACAATGATTGGCATGTGGGCTTTTTTTTTTTTCTCTGAGACTTGCGTCCTCCATGTCATTGTGCTGATGTTATTTCTCTTCGCTGTGTTGTTCGAGTGTTCCTTTTATCCTCGAACAACAGTTACACTTTTAAAACATATTTTTAACAAACAGCCTTTCATCCACTTTGCTATAATTTTTTTTTCTTGTTGGTTTTTTTTTTCCCACCTTGTATTTTCCTGTCAAACTCTGCTTTCAACACATTCCGGATTTCTTTTAATCATTCATCTCACTGAGGTTATTGTTGTTTCACTGTTTGTGAAGAGGTAAAAGTGGACCACCATTTTCATCACATCAGCGTCTAATTCAGGTGAAAACGTACTTGTGCCACTTACTTTTTCAACACCTGCTAATGACGGTATATTGTGTGAATATTGGTTATTGATGTGTATTGTCTGGAAAATGACTTCAGTGTGCTGAAAATGATATTTTTGTGAATGTTTGTTATTGCAAATGAAGACCAGTGCGAGTAAAAGTAACACAACTCCCAACCTAACTCCTAACTCCTGTCTCCTAACTCCTATTTCCTAACTCCTGTTTCCTAACTCCTGTCTCCTAACTCCTATTTCCTAACTCCTGTTTCCTAACTCCTGTCTCCTAACTCCTAGTTGTCCCCTTTTTGCAGCTTCCTCTCTTCTGGGAAGGCTTTTTACAAGATTTTTTGTGTGTCTGTGGGAATTTTTGCCCGTTCACCCAGAAGAGCGTTTGTGAGGTCAGACACAGGTTTCACAAACTGACTTTTTACACCGGTGACATCCTGTTACATTACTTTTACAGTACCACACTCTAATTTAGAATGAGCCATTCTTTCACAAATGTTTGTAAAGGCAGCCTGCATGGCTATCTGCTGGATTTTATACACCTGTGGCAATGGGACTGAATGAAACACCTGAATTCAGTGATTAAGAGGTGTGGCCCAATACTTTTATCCATAGTATATAATAAATATGGATACAATCCTTTTTTTTTTTCTTTTGTTCTGTTTTCCTTTCTCCATTTTTGGGTGGATTTGTGTTGTGGTTTCTATATATTTTCTTTTGTATATTTCTCTTCTACATTTGTACATGGATGATTTAAAAGTCATAGGTCTCAGTGGTGCATTTGTATGTATAGACTTGGCCCAGATCCTTTATATATATACCACTAACATGGACCTGATGCTTTTTGGCTGCATCAAAAAGACTTTTTTTGCATGTATATTATGTGGATGCTGTGTTTTGTTCTCTTTTTCTTTTTTCTTTTTCCAGGTGAACGACTCCTGAGTGACTAATTTGTTTGGAATCACGGACACACCTCCGACACAGCTGTGGCATGTTGCGCAATTATGGATTATACTTCAAAACTATGTCAGTAGGTGGCTGCTCTGTCTTGACAGAGATCCTTGTGACCGAAATGTTAACTGACTCCCTGAAATAAATCAATGCCGAGGTGAAAAGGGAAATGTGTGTGTGTGGGAACTGACTTCTTTCTTTGGAAAAGCAACACTTAGATCATGATACATGGTTTTGCCATTAATTTTTATTTACATACAAGACAGATATTCAAAGCCACCCAAATTGTCAAAATACCCTCAAGGTGAAAGGAAATGTCCCTTACAAAGTGAGTAATCTCTTTCTTCACAATTACATGACAAAATCTAATTCACCTATTTAAATAATTACCAGTTGATTTAACCATTTAGCTGTGCAATAATTCACACCTGTAGGACCTGACAACAATTCAACAGTGTAATACCCCTGTGTATATGTGGTGTATATAGGTGGACTTTCTTACATATGCTCAATTTGATTATTTCTGTATTTATTGTTGTAATATGTTGTAGGATGAGTGCACATATTTAGACATAATACATATTTTTTACAAGGACACTTGATGCACAAGAATTAATTCACCTGTATATACATAATGCACATACTTTAAAAAAAAAAAAAAAAAAAA
>OMLB01034623.1:20269-39289 GCA_900302555.1 Myripristis jacobus | reverse complement strand
CAGTAACACCTAATATCAGTTTAGGTACTGGTCTGTTGCAGCACATATATTGAAGAAACTGATGCTGAATTTAACAGTTGCAGAAGCCGAATAACTCCCAGGAGTCAGTATTGGTCCATGACTAATATACACAAACTCCCCCTCCCTCAGTTCTGTCCCGCAGTCAAAGGGACGACACGGTACCTGGCCTCCACAGGTGCAGATGGCATGGTGTGCTTCTGGCAGTGGCACTCACTCAGCATGAAATTCAAGTAAGTATTTGACACAGATGTTGTGTGCTGATTTTTTTTTTTTTTTTTTTGGCTCTCCCATCTGTTGTGTTGAAGTTTTTCTCCTGCAGATAATCACCTAGAAGTCTTTATGTTTCTTCATCCCCCTCAGTGATCAACCAGTCAAGTTCATTGAGCGGTCACGCCCAGGCGTTCAAGTCTCCACTTCTTCCTTCAGTAGTGGTAGGTGGTCCCACTGTGTAACAAAGTGTTGTCTTGCTTCATTATTAGTACTGACACTAACCTTGGTACTATTTTGTGACCCTAAAATTGGGCGCACACTTTGATTTGGTAGCTATTGGATCTTGCTTCACTCATCAGAATGATTTTTATCACTGAACAATTCAGAATCCCCTTGGTGTTTGTTTGACCCAGCCATTTGTTTTTGAAATTAAATGCCCTCAACTTGAGTCATATGGGCATGTTTATAGAAGGGAAAAATGACTGCTGTTAGTGTGACTTAAGATTTATGAAACAAAGGAAATCAATATTTTCTTATACTTGATGTTCTCTGGTCATTTTCTGTCCACTGTCAATAGGCGGCATGTTCCTGGCTACTGGTGGCACCGATCATGTGATCAGGGTCTACTACCTTGGTGCTCAGACTCCCATGAAGCTCTCTGAGATGGACGCTCATGCGGTAATAACAAAACACAGGAGCGGCATAATAAATTTGCTTTCCAGTTAACAGTTAAATCCTCCTTGAAACACAACTGCATCTGTACTTAATGTTGTGCGTCTTCTCTTTTTGTAGGATAAAGTTGTAGTAGTCCAGTTCTGCAATAACAGTGACAGGTGAGTTTGTATGTTGATGTTTGCATAAATGCCAAACTGCTTGTTATATAGCTTCAGAGCCTCAAAGCAGGTATGTGTGTGTGTGTGTTTCTCCACAGTCTAAGGTTTGTGAGCGGCTGTCGTGATGGCACCGCCAGGATCTGGCATTACCAGCAACAGGAGTGGAAGAGCATCACATTAGACATGGCCACCAGGCTGCCAGGGTAAGAGAGGAGAAATGTTCCCTCTGTCCCCCAGTGCCTAATATGTAGTGTGAGTCGAGCGGTGTTGAGCTGATCTGAATGCTCCAAAGCTTCAGTGCTTCTGGTTTCCATGGAAATTGACACCAAAAACAGTGATCAGATGTCTTTACGAAAGGTTCTATTTATTTATTTAATCACCTCTACAAAAATACCCCCAGAAATATTAGTAAGTAGTAGAGCTGCAGATGACTAGGGTTTTCCGACAGATGATTTGACAAGTCGCATCATCTGTCTGAAACCCAGAGTCGAGTCATTGTGTTGACATGCTGGCCATGAGGTGACTCTAGAAATACTGAGTCAGGTACAGCCCCAGTAAATTGTTTATGCATCAGTATTAGTCAGTTCTTAGACAAAGATGTTTAAATTTCAGAACAGCTTTCACTATCAACATTCACAAGCTTACCGTTAGCAATGGGTAAAAGAGCTCATGTGTGGAATAATTTTTAATATTTCCAATGATGACTCCCTAAAAGCTTAGTGCCACATATGTCTCAGGAAACTTTCTTATCACAACTCCACGAGTTTGGTGAATCACTTGTGAAGCTGCTGCTGTAGCCCGGTGGCAAGGCAAGTTTATTTGTATGGCAGCTTTCAAAGACAAGGCCTTTCAAAATGATTACATAAAATTTAAGAGGCTACCAAACCTTGCCAAAGTGCTGCCGAAGCTTCAGATATTCACTGATATTTCAAGCTGAAGTTTCAAGGCCCCAAAACAAGTACTTGGTATAACCGTACTGTGGCCCCACTTTTTGTCCTTCTCCTCCAGGAGTTCTCCTGTCAGCGGGGATGACAAAACCAAGCTGGTGGTGACCATGGTGGCTTGGGACCGCGCAGACCGCACCGTCATCACAGCGGTTTCAAACTACCTTCTCAAAGTGTGGAACTCGTTGACCGGACAGCTCCTGCACGTGTTGTCTGTGAGTAGAGGAGGACGGTTGTTTACTGTGCAGTCCCCGGCATTTTAACAAATCCACTGGCCTTGACACTTGTTTACTCTCTATTTCAAGGGTCACGATGATGAGGTGTTTGTGCTGGAGGCTCACCCATTTGACTCTCGCATCATGCTCTCTGCTGGCCACGATGGCAACATTTACATCTGGGACTTGACCAAGGGAGTCAAGATCCGCAACTTCTTCAACATGGTAAGGGTGAAAATATCAGTTAAATTGTTTTTTTTTCAAGTTTTTATTTGGTGTAAATCACACAACTCCTGTAGGGCTAAGGAGATTGATGCTATCTTTGAGGAAGTTATTTTGCAGTAGCTGAAAAGTAAATGAGAAGTAAGATTTTATCCAAATTTGAAGAAAATCGGCCTTATTTTTTATCAGTTGTATTTTCCAGTACATTATAATGATATGTATTTATGTTGTCAGCACTTAACACAAATTCATTTTTTCTAGACCATGGCATTATATTATATTTGAAAACACATGTGCTGTAATGTCGGGTGTCATACCATGCTTTATGGGCTTATTTCTTTCACATGACACAATAATGAAAACAATCTATAAGTCAGTTTTGTTTTTATCTGCTATAACTATTTGAATTTATTGTTTTCTTTTCAGATTGAAGGGCAAGGCCACGGTGCTATTTTTGACTGCAAGTTCTCGGCTGATGGCCAACATTTTGCCTGCACTGACTCTCATGGCCATTTGCTCATCTTTGGCTTCGGCTGCAGCAAACCCTATGAGAAGGTAACCCCGCTTTGTGGATTGAAGATCATGCGCTTCATATGAGTGCTGAACAATTAGAGAATTCACTGACTAGCCAATCAGCAGAAAATGAATGGATTGTAATTCTGATAATCGATTGCTTATGCTAGTTGTGTATTCATTAAGCGCTTACGGGTTGCAGCTTTGAAAATGCTAAGATTTCTTTCTTTTCTCCACTCATATCGTTATAAATGAATATTGTTGGGGTTTTGGCCACTGGCCAGACTTTGAAAGCAGCTGCTAACGTCCCATGAGCATTTGTTTAGCCAATTTATAGATATAATTGATGTGAGCCAAAAAGTAATTGCCTTATTACTCCGCAGTGAAAATAATCACCAGTTGCAGTCCTACTTCATATTAAAATCCTTTCCCTGTCTCAACACTTGAAAGGAGCAAAAATCAGAGAATGAAATGCAGGTTGGCGTCATCGTCGGAGACACTGTTGTTTAACCAGAGGACTTGAATTCAAGTGCTAGTGTCAGTGAGCAGGAGGCAGTCAAAGAGAATTTCTCTACAGGAATCAATAAATTATGACCGTATGATTAGCACATTGTTGACACAAATGCACTCTTCATCCTCTCCAGATACCTGATCACATGTTCTTCCACACGGACTACCGGCCTCTCATACGCGACTCTAATAACTACGTCCTGGATGAGCAAACGCAGCAGGCCCCTCATCTCATGCCTCCACCCTTCCTGGTGGACGTCGATGGGAATCCCCACCCTCCGCACTACCAGCGGCTGGTCCCAGGAAGGGAGAACTGCAAGGAGGAGCAGCTGATCCCCCAGCTAGGCTACATGGCTAACAGTAAAACCTGCTTTTTAATTCACCAAGCATGGCAAACCCGACCTTAAAAACAAACTTGTACAATTTTAACTTGATAGTTATTATTGACACAGAGCTTGACGCAAGATCCGCTTCTTTTTTCTTTAGGTGACGGAGAGGTGGTTGAGCAGGTCATCGGCCAACAGACGGCAGAAAACGGAGAAAGCATATTGGACAATCTCATCAGACAGCTGCAGAATGAGCAGCAGAATGCAGAGGGACAGCCTGAGGTGGCAGCCGGTATGTTTTATGTAAAAAAAAGTCATTTTTTGTGATTAAAATGGCTTAATCTCACCTATAAAAATACAAAGTAGAGTGTACAACCAAAAAATCCTATCCTTGCCCTGATTCAGTACACCAAATTGCAGATGTATAAGTTGTAGAAACTGAAATGTTTGAGTGTGACCAGTGGCTCGCTGGTGGAATGCATGTCTTTCCTCATATCTGTCAACTTTCTTTCTTAGTTTTCTCCAGTGTGTTGACTTGTCCACACCTCAGCTGAGTGCCTGTGTCACTCTACCAAACTCTTTTCAGTGTTTCTGACTGAGCCAGAAGCCCAAGGGATCTTGGAAAAAGAGTCAAATGTTACCATCATCATCATCATCATTTTTAAATGACAGTTCCAGCATGATTTAAGCTATTTGCTATTTTTATTTTTTAGCTTGTGTTGCCTCCCCTCCTCCAACTTAGCACTTTTATTCATTGCACTTACGGCATTTAACAATGTCAAATAAAATGTACCCAGACTTTAGAGTGTTTAGTTCTCTCTGCTAGCAGGAGACTGTGTGTGTGTGTGTGTGTGTGTGTGTGAGTGAGACAGAGAGAGACTGAGACGGAGAGATTGAGACTGGATTACTGTATGTAACACACAATGTCAAACATAATTGCCTGACACCTGCATGTTTGTCACAGTTTGCAATTTGGAAATGGCAGCTATGTTAGGATGAATTACTGTCACGTAAATACCTATAGCAGCGCAGTTTGTTAAGGAGATTATCAATATTTCGGTACTGACCCAGGAGGCAGTACCAATTCAGTACCGGTTCTTGATACCCATCCCTAGACATGCCTTGTGTCTCTCATCCTGTTAAAGGCAACAGAAAAGCCAAGGCGAGATGCTTCCACCAACACTTATTTAAAACTACTTAGAGAGAAATAGCATCTATGCCAAAATGTGATAAACAATCCACAGTGATGCAAAATAGTAAGGAAATACAGTCTCTGAAAGAGTCCAGTAATGCTTGAATTGTTCTTTTGTCTGATGGTTCTATTTACAGTCATCGTGAACTGTGTTTTCTGCCTCCTTTTTAGCTGGTCAAGCAGCAGATGCGGTGCCATCATCCCCTGTTGCGGCACCAAGAAGGAGCGGGCAGGTGGAGGGAGTGTGGCAGATGCAGCATAATGCTTTGCGTAGTCAAGTAGCCACCGAGAGAGACCTGCTGGCCTGGAGCCGGAGAGTGGTGGTGAACGAGGTGCCACAGGGCGTGTTCAGGTGAGGCAGACGCTAATAGAGGCCACAGAGGGCACTCGAGTGGGAAGATGATTTTCATCTAAAGTATAGATGTGCCCAATGTTTGCTTGACTAAAAATACTTGAATTTGTACTCTAAGTTTCCTGATACAGGGAATGTTTACCAGAGTAGGTCAGAGATATGATCTTCAACAGCTGGGAGGTAAATACGTACATTGCCGTTGTTTATGACATAAATGATCAATTTCTACCCAGGGTAATGGAGGAGTCCAGACAAGCCAAAGGCGAGGTGGAGTGTTCCTTGTACAATGCAGAGAAAAGGAAGAAACCAACAACCAGCACACCCAAGGTTCTTTCCATCTACTTGGCTTAATCTTAACGGCGCCGTTTTCTTCACAAATCATAAGAAATGAAGTATCTTTGTCCCTTAATTCCTGCTCGACTCATGTTGGACCCTCTCCTCTTCACTGAGTGCAGACTGAGCCACTGACTCGCATGCGCTCTCTGCGGACGACCAACAAGAAGCAGCAGCGGCACCACTCCTATCAGACCCGCTCAGCTCAAACCCGCCGCCTCGGGAGCCGGACAAGAAATTCCAGCAACCGGCGTAACTCAGACAGCCAGGCAGACTCTGACAGCGACGGAGATGTAAGTACAGCGGCCTTTCCATGAAATGTAGTAAATACCAAAAAACATGACCAAAAATATCTGCTCTGAAGACAGTCGTCAAATTCACTATAATTTACATCTACAAATGTCCTATGATTTCTAGATTCTATGTATTGAGCACTTGTAACTTTGCAAAATATAATACAGGAGAAATATGTAAGTTGAAAAGCGTCGGGGAACATGTGCTCTTCAACAATTTAGAAAATGTGTGTGCAAGGTAGCATTGAAATCTTAGACTTCAGCTGGGACGATTTGGCGAGAACGTAGGCCATATTCCTACAGCGATGTGCCAAAGTATTGTGCACATATTTCAGACTGTCAAGTTTTTCCTGACCACAACCATGGTGGAAAGTAAGGTCATGGACTTTCCATTCTTTCATGTCATTTTGCTGACAATCTGCCGTAACATTTTGTGTCTTTTGATTAAGGCTGACAACACCAAGAGTGAATTTGAATTGGCAACACAATGTTTTGGATATTAACTGAAATGTATTAGATATTGTGACTTGAATTTTTTTTAACAGGAACTGTTTTCCATTGAACAAGCCTCCGTCCAGTGGCAGCACTCTGCATTAAAACTTTGCACAAAAGCACCTTATAGCCATTTCTGCATCACATACAATTTGAATATTCGTGGAACATTGTGTTTTCCAAATCTCATGATGTTATTCCTGTGCATTTGGACCCTGACGGTCTCATGCGAGCAGGGGATTGCATCAGATGGAAAGTGTCTTTGGTCATGCATCCTCTTGCAAAAGCATATAAATTTTCTTTGGTGCATCACTGCCATTAGGAGCTGCTCTGTGCAGCTGCAGAAAGAGATACTCCCAGAACATCTGTCGGACACTCTGTCCACGTCCTTGCTGACGGCGGCACTTGTCACCAGAATGGAAAGAGCACATGTTACCTCGAGTAACTCTGGAGGGAAGTCAGCTGTGTGATGTGGCTCTGCAGATCACGCTCAAAAACAGCACACCTCAGTGATCTGAGCCCCAGCCATGTGCAAACACTGGACGCTCAGGGTGTCAGTTTAACTCGGCCTGCCACCCTCTGTGCTGTGATTATGCCGTCTCTTTTCACGATTCTTAAAAACCTAGGGTGGGAGTCAGTCTTTGCATTAAAAATTCAACATAAGATGAAATTGTTTTTGTTAAATTCATCGTTAATTAACTTTTGTGTTACTGGTTATTGCCTCTGGGTATTATAACTGAACAGTTCACATCCTGTTAGATATCTTTTATTTGAGTTTAAATATCTTGTTTTACATCAGGATGCCACTGAAGCTTTTAACAGGGTGTTGTTGGTGAAGAAAGGGCAAACAAATGGAGTTATGTTCGAGTTAGAATCCACTCAATGTAGTGTGAAAGGTGGAGGTACCTGAAATTGCATATTCATCACCTCAGGTTTGCTTTTTGCAGGGCAAATCACGGTCTGAATTGAACCCTGTAATATAGGGTCACTGATCACTAAGTCAGTGTGAATAGCATATGGGACTATATCCTATTCACATTCACTTAGTCACTGGTGTTTATGCCAGAATTTTAAAGTGCTGTGCATTTACTGATGGTGGAATGTAGCTTAAAGCAATATTTTGCCAATTTTCAGCCAGCTTTACATCATTCAATAGTGCATGATATTTACAAATGAACAATGTTGAGCTTCTCTCCATGTTGCCTGCACCCAGAGCTTCTTGCTTATTTGCCTGCCGGATGATATGCTCTAGGGCCGTTATTCAAACTACAGATTGTACTTCTGCATTTTCTGTATGCCTGTGCCTGCCTCCCTGGACGGTCAGATCAAGAGAGCACACTGTTTCCTCTTTGTGTCCTTGCACAAGGAACCAGTGCAAGTCCACACCTTTGTGACTAAAACGTTTTTGTGAATAAGCTGACGTTGTCTAAGAGAGTGTTTTCCTACTCCTGCAAGCCAGTATATAGAAGCTGGCCAATTGCCTTGGAAGGCAACAAGCCCAGTGCATCCTGTTTGTTGTTGTAGTTTTTCTATCTTTTGAGCGAAAGGGAATACCACAGCCCACTCTTCTGTTTTCTCTGGTCATGTAGCACCAATTTCAAAGAGTTTTCAACCACTAAATCTTGATGCAAATTATGAATCGCTATCTTTCTAGAGACGCTGGTCTAAATGACTTCCATGCCTTGAAATTAAACTGATTTAGTTTTTGATGCAGACATTGCATATGGCAGTTTAACAGATATCATAACAGATAAGATATTCCTTGATATGCTGTCACTGATGCACACAGCTAGAAAACAGTGGAAATGTTTTAGTAAAGCAGGAGCTGTTTATGAAACAACTGAGCATCTTCAGATTATCTTCATTCTCAATACCGATGTTTTCTACTGATTTGTTGACAGGCAGCAGAACAGGCGGAGCCCAGCGATGCTTCGTCGGATGGTGAAGCCCAGTGGCAGAGTGACAGCAGCTCCAGGTAAATGTCCGTCCCTCACAGGTTTTTTTTTTAGGTGCAGTAAGTGTCACCCTTGTATTATATCATCCACCAACACCTCTGTCCCCCTCTAAGCGACTCTTCCAGTGAGTATTCTGATTGGACAGCCGATGCGGGGATCAACCTCCAGCCTCCTAAGCGACCAACCAGGAGGCCAGTGCAGCCTCAGGGTTACAGCAGCTCGGAGGAGGAGGAGGGGGAGGCAGACGCCCAGGGAGCAGAGACCAAGAGGAGGGAAACTGAAAAGAAGAAGAAGCCCAAACAGACCAAACAGGTGAGCTGGTATTTCACACATCTCCTGCACTGGGACTGAGATACCTGGAAGGTTTGTTGCTTTCCAGCAGCATTACCCTCACTACAGTAAAGCAAAAATCTTGTTACCTGCTCTAACAAGCTCTGTGTGTGTGTGCTCAGAAACCCACCTCCTCCCTGGCTGGAATTGATGCAGAGGAGTGGCTGCCCCCATCATGGATAATGGACACTATCCCACGCCGCTCTCCTTTTGTTCCACAGATGGGAGATGAGGTAAGTGAAGTGATGTGAGAGAAAAGCCCTGAAATACATCCTGCACGTGTGAATTCACAAAAACTGAGCATATATATCTTTTTTAATGCTTAAGTTGTGTGTGCAGTCTATACTTTCATAATGTACAGTTCATTAAACAAACTATGCAAATGACTAAATCACGCAGATAAGCCCGCGCAATTACAACTGATCATAGGTAGCAACAAGACAAGGCTTTGCCCAGCAAGTAGACAGGAGCTCTGGTGTGTTCTGGGCTCTCATCAGTATCCGTCATCCACAGCTGACTGTTAAATATGTTGACCCTCCCTGTTGATTAAATTCCTGTAGTCACTCAAAGGCAGCAGGTGGTGCACATTTTCATAGCACTTATCAGTTGCATATGCTTCATCCAATGTGGCTACCCATATTAATTGTAGAATTAATCACAACTAATTGTAAAATAGGTATGCAAGCTCCCTCAGAGCTTTTACTCATATCAAACTGGTTTTAACTGGGACTTGGTAACACAGTCAATTTCCAAGTTGATGTGTGTTGCAGTTGTTACTCTCATCATTGGGTTTCTTCTTTTTTTGAGTGAATTATTGGGTTGAATTATTTATTGTATTGATAAGGAAAGCAGTGCAGCAGTTTCTCACAAAGTTTTACCCCTTTCCTAATCTTTTCTCCCACCACCCCCTCAACCCCAGCCCCTGACATAGTGAGTCAAAGCGGTATTTGTGAATAAAACTCCAGGTGCATGAGTCCTCTCCTTTCAAAGAGGTTTCTTAAAAGCAGCATCTGAAACATGGCATGTTGTTCACTGAGACTGAAGTAGGCCAGAATTATAGCTATAAAGTGGTGTGGTTAAATTTTGTAGTGGTGAGACAGTACAAAAGTTGTATTCCAGAAAAAAAAATACAGATTTCTAATCTCTGGATAATCAAGCTGGATAATCAAGCTCTTTAGTCGTGTAAACAAGAGACTTATGGAGAGCTGTCAATTTATACTTTTATGTAAAACAGCCTAATGAGTGTATTGTCATAATAATTACAGTCACAGCCGCCAGACTGATTTGAAAATGTGCACATCACATCCTTTTCAACTTCCATTACTGGCAGTTTTTGGAAGGGTCTTCAAATTCCCACCTCTATTGTGAGTGCCAGGTCGTGATGATGTTTGCACGCACCCTGTAACAGTTGTCATTTTCATACAAGGTGGTTGTTTTTTCACTGAAATGCATATGGATAGCTTGATTAAAATATTTGTGCACAGTGATGGTGCCATATGTCAGTATTTCTGCAATTGCAGTAAGTACACTTTCCACCCACTGCCAATGGGTTGTGAATCACAAAATGCTTTTGTCTGTTTTGTGATGCTTTAACTGCAGAACTTTGTGAATTCACCCCCACCCCCATCTTGTCTGCTCAGCATCTCATTTATCAGAGATCCAGTTTTTTTGTACATACAGTTAGGTCCATAAGTACTTGGACAGTGACACAATATTTGTAATTTTGCCTTGCCAGGCTTTTTTACATGTTTTTTGCATGTGGCCTTCCTGTTCCTGAGAGACACCAGTGGTTTGCACCTTGCTGTTTACCCTCTGTATTTATTTTCTTGAAAATTTGGACAATGATACATCTACCTCCTCCAGAGTGTTTCTGACTTCCTTAGATGTTTTGAAAGGGTTTTTCTTCACCAGGGAAAGAAATCTTCAGTCATCTACTTTAGATGTCTTCTGTGGTCTTCCAGGCCTTTTGGTGTTGCTGAGCTTACCAGTGCATTCCTTCTTTTTCAGGATATACCAAACTGTTGATTTGGCTACTCCTACAGTTGTTGCTATCTGATAGATCTTATTTGCTTTTTGAGCCTAATGATGGCCTCCTTCACCTGTATAGACACCTCTTTGGATCGCATGTTGAGGGTTCTGATAAACAGCTACCAAATGAAAATGCAAACACTTGGTATGAACTCCAGGCTATTTTATTTTCTTAATTTCTTAACTGTGAAAAGGGCCACACCTGGCCATGAAACTGCTTTTTAGTCAAGAGTCCAAATACTTTTGAGCCTCTGAAAATGGGATGACAATGTATAAAACTGTCTATAATTCCTAAGCTCTTAATGCCATATTTTTGTTCAACCCCTTAAATTAAAGCTGAAAGTCTGCACTTCAACCATGTCCTTATTACTCCGTTTCAAATCCACTGTGGTGGTGTACAAGGGCAAAATTATTAATATTGTGTCAGTGTATATATAAGTGTATACTTATCGACCTAACTGTATAAAATGTTACTGCATTGCATCCTCAGGCCTATTTTCTAATCTTCCTGCAGCTCATTTACTTCAGACAAGGCCACCAGGCCTACGTCAGGGCTGTGCGTAAGGCCAAGGCCTACAGCATCAACCCCCAGAAACAGCCGTGGAACAAGCTCAACCTCAGGGTGAGGCACATTTTCATTTGAAGTGAATTACTTGTTCAGTCGTGAAGGAGTTGGAGAGGGGCAAAGGGTTCCCTATAGATTTATAACAAAGCATTCAGCTACCCACTTCTAGCTTCCTTCCAATATATAAAGCTGAGTTCATGGTCTGAAATTGTTTAACTACTGAGCAAAATCTGAATGAACACTGTTACATCTGTGGAAAAATCTGTTTTATTTTCTGAAGGAGCTCAAAACAAAAGTGTAAACCTTAAGTGGAATGACTACAGGTTTCTGTAAAGTAAATTTAAAAACTTCAGACTTTTTCAAATAAAACCTAACACCAATTTCATCCACACATAAGCCCGGAGACAGAGAAGAGCGAGAGAAGTATGCATTTGTGAAAATCCTGACAACTGGAGTTTGACTTGTTTCACTGTACATGGTACTGCATGTTATCCTATCTGTAAGGCAAGACTGTCTTGTGTTCTTAAAAACATAGTTGACATGTTCTCACTTTACCAGCTTTGGCTCCTCAGTTGTCTTATTGACATTTTTTCCCACTAAACTGAATTTTTGTATCATGACTTTTTGTGTCACAGACTTTCATTTCACTCCCTTTTGAATGCAAAATATTTTGAAAAAAGGAGAGAAACCACTTCTCATGCAAAAGTAAATTAGTTATTCAAGCTCACGTATTTGCATAGATAAAAAAACATTTTCATTTTTGCAGGTAAAAATGGCCATGGAGCAACAAATACGGCTGTACAGTACATAATTGCACACTTTAGGCAACATGTTTACATTTGATACTCTCTTGTTTAAGCAACATTGATTTACTCTGATGACCTTTGTGTACATTTATATCTGTGTGACTGTTCACTTCAGTTGTTTTCTCTCTGTTATTTTTCTGGACAGTTAAGATTCTTACTTGTGTTTATTTTACTTTTTGAGACTTTTATACTTCATCATACCTTTGTGTATTTTTTGTGCCTCCTCAGGACCAGGAGTCAGTGAAGGTGGTTGGGATTAAGTATGAGGTGGGACCTCCCACTCTGTGCTGCCTGAAACTGGCCTTTTTGGACCCAATCTCAGGGAAAATGACCAATGAGTCTTTCTCCTTAAAGTGAGAATTTTTTAAAAAATGATTTAATCAGTACTTTATTATTTTCAACCTGGATAATGAGTAGTTGAAATCTCCTGCTCATATTTGTCAGTATGAAAGGTCTTGAATATTTCACTAATTCTCCATTTTCACTCTCCCCAGGTACCATGACATGCGTGATGTCATTGACTTCCTGGTACTACAACAGTTTTACAACGAAGCAAAAGAGTGCAACTGGCAGCCAGGTTAGTCAGTCCTCAGTTTCTATCACAATGTGTATGCTGCCACATCAGTTCATTGTATTGGATAGTATATCGTCCTTAGAGATTTGCACTCAAACACTTAAGTGATTCACAGTTGAACTTTTGTGGAATCGTAACCCAAGCCCACATTAATCCCTCCAGGGATGAGATTCCGCAGCATCATCGATGACGCTTGGTGGTTTGGCTCTGTGGAGGACCAGCAGCCTCTGCAGCCGGAGTACCCAGACAGTCTGTTTCAGTGCTACGCAGTGAAGTAAGTACCTGTGTCCCTGTAGCGTGTACGGCTGGCAGAAGAACATTATGACTTAATGAAGCTCAAATGCTCTCTATCTGTTCTGTTTCTATAAGATGTAGACGATCATATCCTTCACTGTTGCAATGATTCAGCAGCTTCATCCACTAAAATGTAATCTCTTAAGATAACGTTTATGCTATATCACAGCGTAGTTAAATAACTTAATAACGTTGCTCACCAGGTGGGATAACGGTGAGAGGGAGAAGATGAGTCCCTGGGACATGGAGCCGATTCCTGAAGAAGGTCAGTAGTACTAAAGTTATGTTTCATAAAATGTACTCGGTGTACTAAATTTGAGAAGCGTAATAAAATCTCTTGATATGTGATATTTTTACCCTGATAGCACTGACTGTCATTTCAATTGCAAAATGGTGAAACTGTCAAATTTAGCTTTAACAGACATAGAACATTGGTAATATTTTAATTTTAATTCTCTTCTCCTTCTTAATTCTCAATTTTATATAATTTTTTTTTTAGAGCATACAGTTTTTCCTCAGAAAATGAAGACTTTTTCTCGGTATCTGCAGTATCTAGTATTGGTCAAATGCGATGCAGTATTAATGGAGGAAAATCCATACTAGTTGACAACTTTCTGTATTTACCGAACACCAATGAACTAATAGCCTTTCAACATCTGACACATTTGTGTGGTGCCGTCAGCTGTGCTGCCAGAGCAGGTTGGTGATGGAGTGGAAGTGTCAGAGGAGGAGTTGAAGGCCCTTCTCTACAGTCCTCAAGAAGGCGAGTGGGGGGCTCACACGCGGGACGAGGACTGTGAGAGAGTCATCCACGGTATTGACGACCTCCTCACACTGGGTAGGTACCAGAAAAAAAATCATTCCAGGATGTTTGTAAAGGGGAGTGATAAAGATCAAGCTAATCTCTGACGTGGTTGATATTTGCTCTGTTTGTCCGTAGATGTAGCCAAGGCTTTTGCAACGCCGGTAGACCTGCGAGACTACCCCCTGTACTGCACGGTGGTGGCCTACCCCACTGACCTCAGCACTATCCGCAAGCGACTGGAGAACCGCTTCTACAGGTACAGCACACACCTCACAGCAGGGGCCTCACACCATGCGGGACAGAGGGCCAAATGTCCTTGGGTTTTTTGGAAAATATATATTTTTTCATTAGTCGTCAGACCCTGATCGTCAATCAGGGTCCTGCACTCTGATACGGGCTCTTGGAGCTGAAAGGCATTGGTCGGCAGCCAGGTTTTTGAATAATAATAATAATAATAATACATTTTATTTATAAGCGCCTTTCTCGACACTCAAGGACACTTTACAAAGATAAAACAAGTACAATATTAAATTAAATCAGACTCAGACATGTAATAATAATAGGCTTTTTAACCTTTTAACCTTTTTCAACAAAATAGTGTGCCTTGGTTGTTTTTTAAAAGGAGATAAACTTAAAAAGAAAAAAAAGATGAGATGACATCAGGTGATTTCACTGATTTAGCACAACATTGGGCAGTAAAATCATCCGTTGTAGTGACTGGGACGACAACTTTCAGTTCCTCCTTGGGATCTGTTTTGAGACACCAGCCTTACAGCGACACTCTGACTTCATCCGACAGTGTGCTTTTCTTCACACCATTAAACCATGAAACACCCAGTGTACCAAAGCCATGAAATTGTGACGTTTGTGTTTCAAGTGTTGCCTCTCTCTCGTCTAGGCGGATCTCAGCGTTAATGTGGGAGGTGCGCTATATTGAGCACAACGCCCGCACTTTCAACGAACCCCAGAGCCCCATTGTGGCTGCTGCTAAGGTGGTGACTGACGTCCTCCTTCGCTACATCGGGTAAGACTCCACTGAGCTGCAAGCCAAACGAATGTCTTGCCTCATATTGTAACCTCCACGATCTTCACTTCAGCTGTGTTTGTTTCCTCCAGGGACCAGAGCTGCACAGACATCCTGGATCTGTATCGCAAACTGAGGTCTGAGATCAGCAGCGGAGGAGAGGTATGTCTCACACTCAAGTGGCTGTTTTGCCTTTGGATTGGTCTTGCTGCTTCCAATGCTAATCTGAGTTTGTCTGTTCCTCCGCAGGCAGTCGAGGTGGATGTGGACTCAGACACTCCAGGGACGTCTACAGGACAACGGGTGAGTGGAGCCAAAGGCCACGGTGCCACATAAATTAAACTCGGAGCGGTACAGTCGTCTTCCAGTTTCAAAGAAGAAGATGTGCATCTCCCTGGAGCAATTTTTAGATCAGTGCTTTGAAAGCCCACTTGAGAACAGGCATTTCAGTGAAAGAACATTCTCTGTTCGTGAAGTCTAATTTGCAGCTCTCTCCCTGCCAGGCGGCCAACTCCAGTTCTAAGAAGCGGGGCGTGGTGTTGGATGTGAAAGCGTGGCGAGGTCAGTGCCGAGAGCTGCTGCGTCGAATGATGGTCAGTCCAGACTCAGAGCCATTCAGACAACCTGTGGATCTCTTTGCTTACCCGGTAAGACAATCTGGAATTACTTGAAATTATAAGGCGACTGATGCCGGAAGGCAGTTGCTTCTTATCTCTCAAAGGTTATAAATCTAAAGCAGTGCTCAAACTGAATCCTACCTCTTGCACTGCCTTCGAATCACCTTTCTCCTCAACATCTGCCCTGCTTTCATCCAGGACTATCGAGACATCATTGACACTCCTATGGATCTGGGGACAGTATCAGAGACGCTAATTGCAGGGAATTATGAGAACCCTATGGAGTTTGCCAAGGACATCCGCCTCATCTTCAGCAACTCTAGGGCATACACTCCAAACAAAAAGTCACAGGTAATGCAGCGGCTAGGAGAGGAAGATTTAATTTCATCACGTAAAATGTGAATCTTTTTTGATGACACTCATTTAAACCTCCTGTTTTTTTTGTGTGTTTTTTTTTAGATCTACAGTATGACTCTCAGCCTGTCATCCTTCTTTGAAAGACAAATCATCTCCATCATCTCAGACTTTAAATCGGCCCTTCAGCATCAGCGGCGGACTCGCCAGAGACTCAGTTACAGGAAGAGGCTGCACAGCGGAGGCAGCTCTTCTCCCACCAGTCCCTCCCCCAGGTACCAGGCCTCAATCACAATCCACTAGAGCCCTGCCTCCACTCAGCCCCGCACTTTATCGGCTCATCTGCTTTCGGTGCTCACATTGTATTCATATATGAATCCCTCTGAAAATAATGTCTCATTTTCTCGTCTCTCAGCTCTAAAGGGAAGCACAAGTCAGGGAAGATGTCAAAGCCAAAAAAATCCCAGACCTCATCGAAGAGTCGCTCTCACAGGCCATATCAGGGTATGACCGCATTGTCGTGTCTTAGTGTGTTTTATGGCTCTCGGTGTTGTTCAGGGCTTTGCTGTGAATTACCGGGTTGGTAGTCAGCGCTGTACTGTCGGTGTTGTTTCAGCTCCACAAAGCAGCAGTGTAGCAGTGGACGAGGACAGCCAGCCCTCCTCCTCCAGTTCAGGGACGAGTGGTGCGAACAGGAGCCAAGGGCCACGTCGGGTGACCCGCAGCCAAGCTACACCAGTGAAGAAGACAGGTATGACAAGCTACAGACATCTGATCTCGCAAGATCACTTTTGACCCGCATAACCATCTGGGCACACTCCAACCAGAGCGGCACTGGAAGCCACCAAATAGTCAGGCCAGTCAGCATCCTCAGCAGTAAACTGTAATGACTTTCGTTCAGCAGGATCTCATGTATTGTTAAACTTGAACAGCTGAATGCGACGTTGCCGTTGTGATGCAGAAACTAACAGTTTGCTTTTTTGTGTTGCACCAGGGCACCAGCGTAACTTGCCTCTGACCAATGGGTCTAGACAGAGCCACAGGCGGGGGGCGCCACCATCTAATGACGAGCAGGGGTCCGGATCCAACAGCTCCTCATCAGAGTCATCCTCAATGTCCTCGTCATCCTCATCCTCATCTTCCTCTTCATCCTCCGACAGCGAGAACAGCTCCGAGTCAGAGATGGAGAAGTACGTGGAGGGGGGCGATCACGACTACAGCAAAGCCCCTTGCCTGTCAGTCCGCCTCCTGGCCAAGGGCAAGGTCGCAGCCTCAGGGAAAAGGAGACGTAAAGGAGGAGAGGACGTCGCACAGAGACCTAAACGAGCACGAGTGCAGCCGCCGGAAGAGGAGGAGGAAGAGGAGGAGGAGGAGGAGGAAGAGGAGGAGGAGGAGGAGGATGAAGAGGTGGCGCAGCAGCAACAACAAGAGGATGTCGGAGATGAAGAGGAGGATGAAGAAGAAGAGGAGGAGGAGGAGCCTGAAGAGGAGGAGCCGGAAGAGGAGGAGGACGAGGATGACGACGACGACGACGACTCAGATCAGGTCCAGAGAGGGGCGGCGGCCGCAGCAGCAGCATCAGAAGCAGCATCAGCAGCATCCACGAACAGTCTGAGGCGTAACCAGTGCAAGTCTGGGCGGGTTAACACGCGAAACCAGGGCCGCAGGACAGTTCTGTACAAGGACGAGTCAGAGGATGATGGCCATGGGTCAAAGGAGGACCCCCTCAATCTGGGCATGTCCCGCTCAGGACGGGTACGCCGTATGACTGAGAAAGCCCGCGTCAGCCACCTCATGGGCTGGAACCACTGACATGTTGGCCCTTATCAAACCTCAATGCCCTTCCCTCAAAAAAAAAAAAACTGGTGTCTAGACATGAGTAATACTGCAGGGATTTTTTTTTTGTTTTGTTTTCTTTGTTTTTATATATATATATACATATATATAGGATTTTCTTTTTATCTGAGACTGCTCATGACTCTCAGACTGACAGCTGGTGCTCAAGAAATGTTGCCAAGGAATCTCTTTTCCCTGGTCTACAGAGCTACTGTTCAACACGGACCCTCTCCAACTCAACTAACTCACCTGCGCCTTACTGCTCTCTTGAGGAGCCTTAGACACGGGACTGCGCTTCTCCTCCTCGTCCTTTGCGTTTTTTCATGTCCGACACTATATCCTCTCTTTCCCACCTCTCTCCCATAACTTTCTTACTCCTGGTCACCAAAGAAAGGTTCGGAGATGCCAAAAAAATGGTGCTCATATTTAATTTCTCAAGGAGTGTGATGGTTGTTTTCTTTTCACAGTGTATACTTCACACACACACACACACACAAAAAAAATCACCCAGCTTGCATACAGAATCACATAAGGTCACTGATGTCAACGTTTTTTGGTATTTGCTCTGTTTTCAGCTACCACAAGCCTTAGTTTTCAGAGGTGAACCATACGCTCACACCATTAATGTTGTCTTTTTTCGGGACAGGCATCTGGGTTTGGTCAGAGGGCCGCTCTCTCTGTGGGTAAAGTTGAGTCGAGCGTAGTGTGGGACTAGCAATACCGAGTAAGCAAGGTGACTTGGGTGAATAGGACACACTTCCATGGTAGTATCCCAAATCCTACATCCTTTATACCTGGCAATGTGAGGTCCTTGGCCAGTGAATGTTAATGTTCTCCCTTCCTCACCTCCCTGTAGTTGTGTAGACACTGTTTTCATAGAAGCAGACGGAACTGGACAGTTTGGCCCTTCATTCTTTGTCCTTTAGATAGAATTAACTTCTTTTTTAGAGGCAAACGTGTTGATTTTCTTCTTCTTTTTGAGGCTTACAAGGCAATTGATCATTTTTGTACCATCGTGCTCCATGATGGATCAGATCTCGGATGCACACAAGTACAGTTGCATTCGCGGCAGCGTCTCTACTCAGCATGTTCAAAAACATAAAGGTCCCTGGCCAACTCCCTTCTGCAGAAATATTTATTTTTCCATTGTACTATAGTTTTCCCATAACTTAAAAACTATTTCTTCAGTGATAATGATGAGGAAAAGGAAATATTTGCACATTATCTACTCCATGTGGCAGCTGAGGAATAAATATATTAGAGAAAGAGAAACAAGACTTTTTCATGCTTATGGTGTAAACAATGTTTGAACTGTGCCAGCACACTTTTGATCCAGTCTTGTTTTTGTAAAAAAAAAAAAAAAAAAAAAAAACTCA
>OMLB01034623.1:5142-20249 GCA_900302555.1 Myripristis jacobus | reverse complement strand
AAAAATGATCTAAAAAGAACCCTCTGACAACCCATACATAATAGTGCTATAATTTCAAACAAAGCCTCGTCTGATTGGTACTGGTATTCATGCTTTTTCTTGGGCTAATGTGAACTGAGTGATCATGTTTCATGTTGTGGCATTTTTTTCTTTTGCTTTGAGCATCACTGATCAAACCGTGCTGTTGGCTTGGCTCAGCAATAGATAGATGGAGCGCTCCACAGGTGAAGACAGTGTACAGAGTGGCCTTTGCCATGATAACGCTGGCATCAGGTGATCTGTCTGTGCCACAGTGTCTAAGACCTGGTGGGCTCTGCCTACTAAATCACTGATTCTGACCTGGTCTGTCTGTGTTGCTGAAATCTTGCCTCGCAAGCCAGGGCTCACTTACATTCAACTATAAGGTGTTTCTTCATCTCGTGTTCCAACAGTAGTGTTTACTTAAAGCTTGCACAGAATGACTGTTTGGTTGGTAATTGGCAGTTGGGAGTCCAGTCTGCTCGGTAGAGGGAAAAACGGGCAATATATCAGCAAAAGTGGCCCACAAATGCTCAATTCAAAACATGGTGCTTAAGTTTGAAAAATCTCCTCATCGCTGACCCTGAGGGCACCTAAATCACAAGAGGTGCCCCGGGGGGGTTTATTTTTTTCTCTTTTCTGGCTGAAAATGAAGTTTGGTTAGGGGTCAGGGTCTCAGAGATTAACAAAAATCAAAGTCTTTCATTTGCTCAGAGAGGCAGCATTAACTGATGTTTTGAAATTATTCTGGTTGTGAGAAGACTTATGATTCATATTTTGTAAACTTTATTATTTTCATACAGTAGATGGCTCTTAGGCTTGCCTCTAAGCATCAGATTAGTGGATGGCAAATACAACAATAACATTCTAGGTGGAATAAGCTTATGTGACTGTCTTTTTTTACACAATGTTTTGATTGTATGTGTTTTTTAAATAAAGAAGTGGATTTCTCCAAAGATGGAATCCCTCAGTTGTGGGTTTTTTGTTTTTTTTTTGGTCACCCAAATTTAATTTCAAAACATTTTCCATGGGAAAAAATATCTACATTTGATCTCATTCTTCTCTCAGGAGGTGGAACTGTTGCTGTTTACATTTCTTCCCAGCACTTTGATGCTTGTTTGTGCAGCATGATTCCTGTGAGTGTTACGCCAACACACCACTGTAAGGTCACCCATCAATACACTGGTCACTCTTCCCTTTTATTCCTCAAAATTTAGCATTTTCTGCAAGCTTATCGCTCACATGATGAGTCATCTGTAGCTGTGCCTCCAAAGATTAGTGATGTGTCATAAAGATGCAGCGTAGGTCAGATCTCTACAGAAGTGGGGGGGATTTTGCAAAGATGTAATGTTTCAGAACAGTCTCGGGCTTGAAAACACCACTGGAGGTTATTTTGACGACTGCCTGTGCATCGGCCGTGAACAGTTAGGGCAGCGATGTTTATCAGGAGGTGAACCAGACTCACATACTGGCAACTCCCTCATCACTCGAATGCACTGAAGGCTGAGGTGAGTCAGACATGCAACAAACAAGGCTGAGCTCTGACGCACCACACTCTACCACACCTAGAAACTGAAACTGCAGTGATGCTGAAGGTCCTGTGATTCAAAACGGGCCAATGGACGAGGTGTATAAACAACACTGCGGCTTCCAGATTTGATGGCATCACTTTTTATGCCTGTGCCATATTGCAAAGACGGCACAGAGCAGAGTCAGATATATGTGGATGTTAAGTGGGCAAAGAAAAGTAAAGTCTGCTCCTGTAAATCTGCACGTAAAGGATGTCTTTTAAGTCGTGGTTTTCTAAGGAATATGACTTGCAGTGTTACAGTCTATAAGAGCTGTGCTTGTATTTTTTTTTTTTTTTCACTAAAAGCATCCAAATTGGCAGTACACTGGTTTGCAAATGAGTTCAACTCTGTCTGCACAGCCTCATAATGACTCTCCTCAGTATTCATGACCAGGGTGGGGGTGGACCTACAGGCTGACCCGGCAGAGCAGGCTTCAACTCATTAAAATGATGAGCGGAGCCTCTCCGGTTCAGATGCTGCCGACCCACCTGATTGGACATTAATTCTTTAATGAGGGCAGCCAATCAGGGCCAAGTCCAGTTGCGATGTGTTTACTGGAGTTGGTACAGTCAGAGCAAGCGAGAAGGACTCATTTTTGATCATTTAGCCACTCAAACGAGATCAAATTGTGTTTATCATGTTGCATGTGTATAAGCAGAGTGAAATTGATGTTCTCTTCTATGGGATGTCAACAGCAGGGCAAATTCCAATACCCAGTAGTTTTCTACTGCTCCAAATTTTGGCGTAGAGGTCTGACACCATGGGAAAGACAACGGGGTCATTAAAACCAGGTGGAATCTTCCTTTTGCAGGTATGATTGTATTGACCAAATATCATGAGGCCTAAGGTTGGCGCCACAGGAAAGGTCATGAGGTCACCAAACTAATAAGCTTGCATCCTCTGGTAGGTTCATAGGCCCAGTGAATTTTGAGATACTGTGTACAAGCCAAAAAAAACGGCCTCAGGGAAGGAGCTGACATCCTTCAAAAAAATCTCCGCAATATCAAATGTTGTTGTGACCCTTCTTACAGTTTATTGACAACGTTATGGATACAGTTTTACAAATACCTCTCACCTTGTAGCCTACATGCAACACAAATATACAAATGTTATGCTAACCTCACTTCAAATGAAAATCCTGAGCTGCAGAGTGTGGCGTCTCAGGGGGGGAGCAGCTTTAATGGTTGACAAAAATGTTAAAAAAAAAGACCATGATCACTTTGCAGGGGAGATTTTTGGGATGGGATTAACGCCTGCTGTTGTTGTCGGTCAGCATCTCTCAAAGTCGACGCATGAGCCAAATGTTTTCCACACGTGTGCAATCACAGCAGCCTCATCCGTGTGAAAGGGAAGACTCCAGACGAAGGGCAGATGTGTTCCGTTTATTATCACAATCACACAACAAACTAGATATCATAAACAGGAATACTTTCTCTACTGTTGCAGCGGGTCCTTAACAACACACAATACTAAGAGTCAAGATAGATACGGTCCTTACTAATGTGAAGCTACATGTAGGGCACTAGTGCACGCAGTATTGTAGATGTCCTCAGTGTCCAAGTATCACAAACATGTCGGAAACATTCTCACTAATCAACAAAAGCTATGTGCATTTACATTGTGCTTCAGTCTCAGATTTAGCGTAAACAGCCTGCATATCCTAACCTGTGCTGAAATCCTCTTTTGTTTTTTAGTTTTTAGTTTTTTTAGTTTTTTTTTTTGCTTGTTTTTTTTATTCCAAGTATATGTACGCATACACAATGAACAAACACATAGAGGCACAGTGCAATAACTACTGTAACTCTGCGCTGGACACTGCTTAACTACATGATATGTTCAGTAAGATTTTTGCACACAGAGGCAGGCATATCCCCCACAGAACTGACATTTACCACAACAAATAACTGTCACCACTTAATACACAGGGGAAGATCTGTTTAACCTATTGGAAATGTGTAAGACCACTCAGAGGAAAAAGCCATTCTATAAAGAGACATTCATGATGCTATTATCATGTGGGCACGAATTTGGGTTCGTGACTTTTAAGTACGATAATAAAAGTAATTACGACGTAAAAGCTCGCCCCAAACGTTCTCTGAGTCCATAAAACCTGGTATTGATTGTCAAACAGAGCAGCTCCTGTTCTTGTTTGCCGATGACATCTTGCAATTGAGCTCTTAGATCTCTTCTTTAAAACTTGGGAAACGAGTCGTTTACATTCACATTTACAGAACGTGGGACACAAAACACCATGGTGACTTTTACTAATTAATGACTTCAGTAAACCGTGCCCTATTTCTATACAACAGATACACTGAAATTCACTCCGGAGAGAAATCACAATACAACTATAGAAGGTCAGAACCCCTAAGAAGCCTACGTACTAGCCTTATTGAAACTGTCCAAATCAAGATTTTTGTTGCCAATAGGTTTTCATAGATGGTGTTTTTGTAAATTAGATGTAAGATCTAATATCCATAGTGAATTATCTCATCTCAGTACGCTCCTCAACACGGGAGGGTAACCAGCGCAGAGTATTTGAACCCTGCCAGAACTTAGCTGAATCAACAGTTAACAAAATCCCTCGGCTTCGATTAAATTCTGTCTTGCAGCTTGCTGAAAGTGGGCAGTTACCTTTTCGTTCCTGTTCAAAAGTCCTCATCTTGAAACGGTGACATGCTGGCCTCTTGTCAAAAGCCCTCACCATCCTGACCTCTGTCTCTCATGTCGAAGGCAGGGGGAGGGGTGTTTCAAGGCGTGTAACAACACTGTGCCCAAGGTGGCCTGTCCTTTCCAAACTTCAATTTGTGCCTCTGTGTCACAGAGCAACATGCTGAATGCCTACATGCTCTCGGGCGTGTCACAGCTACACCAGGCCAGTCTGCATGTGTACATGTAGAGGGTAGGGGTGGTAGACGAGCGGGGGCGGCGGCGGGGGCTGGGCCTGGGCGATGAAGTAGCTGTTGAAAACGGGGTCTGTCATGTACGGTGCCGGCTGGTAGAAGCAGGTGACGTTGGCAGTGTTTGGGATGGCGTTCTGCTCGCCCAGCACCCTCAGAGCCAGGACAGTGATCATATTGAGGGTCTGCCTCCTCTCGTGTCCCATCAGACACACCGTGCTCTCGTCTATCACACGCCGCAGGGTCATCAGGTAGTCGTACTTGCTCGTCTCCTCGTTGCCGATGAAGTGGCACTGCAGGTAGGTCTCGATCTTGCGCTGCTGCTCGCTTACATCGGGGAAGTCGATGAAGAAGCGGGAGCACATGTATCGCTCCAAGGACTTGATCTCCGTCTCGCTGGCCGGCCTGAAGTTCCTCACCAGCAGGTCGCTGTACTTCAGCAGGCCCCCTCCTCGGATCTCCTCCGGATTGTGGGTGGCAATGAGGCGGAGGCGAAGGTGCTCTATTGCCTGTTCAAAGTCTCCATACATGCACTCTGCTTCAACGGTGATGGCAGACTTCCCTCCTTCCTTCGTCAGACTTCCTGACCCTTCAATGTTTGGCTCCTTGACTGTTTGCCCTGGTTTTTTGTCAGCAAGCTCAGGCTGAACATCTGCCGCGCAGGACTGGCTTTCAGTCTTTGAATCAGGAGGCTTTTTTGACTGTTTTGGCTTGACAATTTGTTCTACGGTCTGAGTTGAGCAGTTTGCATCTTGAGGAACGACTGTTGAGTTGCACGTGGGAACTGTGAGAGTTTCGGCACCCTCAGAGGCTTCGGGCGTGGGGCTTGATTGACTGCAGCAATGCGTTTGTTCACTGTCCGATAAAGGGGGCTTTGGTGACATTGTTTTTGGTATTTCTATGGGCGGAAACAGCTGTGTTGTAAGATCTGATAAATCCGTTAACAGAGACCATTTTTCAGGGGCTGTTGGCTTACTGATCATCTTCCGTGACATTTTTCTTTGTAATTTAGGTGAGGGGCAGTAGTCTGGTATGATGTCATGTGATGTGCTGCAAGTTTTCTTTGCTGGAGGAGGGGAGGCGAATTCAAGACGTGAATCTTGCAGTCCTGAAGTATTGTCAGTCCTGTGGATTACTGTGTCCACTGTGAACTGCGTCATTTCTTCACATTGGACTATTTCTGGTGGGGCTGATTTTTCTGTGAGCACTGTGGATGAGGGATTGCAAGCTTGTGACTCAGATAATTCTTCCTCATCACTTTGTGGCTTTAAACATGTATTTGTCACCAAGGGATCCCTGACTTCTGCAAGTAAGGTTTTAGGGGATGGAACTGAAGGGTAATCTCGTCCATGAAATAGTTCTTTTTCTTCCACGTTTTCTTCACATATCTCCAACATAATGTCCTCCTCCAGGTGAACATCCTCTATGCCGTCCGCTTCCTCTTCATCCTGCAAAGACGGTAAATGTAAGCCGGCACTCTCGACTTCCAACACTTGCTGTGCCTCGTGTTTTCCATTTTCATGCTCAACTTCAGGATGTGAAAGGTCTTTCCCAGGCACAGTAACTTCTTCACTCTGGCAGGGACTTTTAGTGCTGCTTGCAATTGCTGAGTCTTTCTCAATGTCCTCTTCAAGATCCTGCAAAGTGGTGGGCTGCTGTTGTTCTTTTTTCTCCTCCCCACTCTCTAGGTTTGGCAAATTCTCATTGTTCAGCATGAATTTTCCTCCATTTTTCCTGTCACTCTCCCAGTATGACTCCAGCATACGATCCAGAATGATCTGGAAGGAGTCCACGCTGAACTCAAACTGCCGTCGTAGTGAACTGACAAATCTCAGCCCCACAGTTTTAGCTCTGTTGTTAGACAGCGAGATTAGGCTCCACTTGTCGTGCTCGTTGAAAACCTTGACCATCTTTTGCACATAGGCCTCCTTCATGGTCAGGCAGGTAATTTTGCGTCTGTTGACTCCACAGGGGAGAAGGTCTCGCAGGCTGCCAAGCACCACCTCCTTAATCACCTGGAAGTCCTCCTGCCTGGGCAGCTCCACTCCAAAAATGATGTCCAGGTCTCTGTAGCCCATGCCATTATCCCTCACCATCACATGGCTAGCAGTTGCACCGTTAAGGCGGATGTCCTTGACTTGGATGTCTCTCTCAATCAGTCGGTCCTTCACCACCCGAATGATATCTTTGGCTCTCACCTCCAATGTGGGGAAATTGCCTCTCCCATGGATGGGTATCACCTCAGTCAGGACCTTGTCCAGAGCCTGGAGTTGTTCATGGGTCAAGTTGTGGAACCTTTTCTCTGTTTGCAGCTCCATTATGTTTACCTGTTTAAAAAAATATATATGTATACATCAGTTTCACATTGTGTCTGATGGGTGAAGAGAACAAAGAGGAGCACAAGCCAATGGCATATTTACATTTTTTTTTTAGAAAGTAAGAGTAAGAGTAAGATAATCTATCTGTAGTACCCTGTTCACACATGGTTTGGTTCATCTTAGGTCATCTGATCACAAACAGACAACACTGAGCACATGTGTATGGGGGCAGTGGGTCTTGCAGATGCATTGTGATCCTATCCATCAAACCAAATGTGTTCCAGTGACCCAGTGCAAGGTGCTTGGACCTCTCCATTTCAAACTGAAAACCCTCTCAATGGCATTCTGATCAACCTCGGATTTATTGACTGATACTGTTTTATCAGTTAGGGTTCGTTAGTAGGGTTACTGTAGTGGTATTACTATACAATATAAGCTTGTTCTGATGTGTGGTTTCTGACTTATAAAATCCACTGAGGTGTTTGGAACCTAAGTCACTTCAATTGTATCAATAACTTGACAATCATATCCAAAACAAATAGCCTACCATTCTGACAAATGTGCTCCAGTTTGGCCTATGTCATTTTATTGATTCAAACTGCAGGTAAGTCAAAGAGAGGCAGCATTAGCTCACTGGGTCAGTCAGCTGTCTCTGAATCCCCACGGTCATGGTTCAAAGCTCACCATATCTCATTTTCAAAATGCATCACATCATATGACATCCTCTTTGAATCGGTGGCCTCACCTGACTGCATTATTAGACTGTCTTCAATAAGGTGCTACCAAAAGTGACAAAGTCATTTTTTAGATGCTCTGTGTCAGCTGGCGTCCTGACTCAAACTCCATGAACGTCAGAGAAGGCAGCATCAACTCAGAGGGAAAGTTAAATATCTCTGGTCTGACAAATTGATGGTTCAAATTAATCACCTTATCCCATACTGAAATGCATTTGACCTGATTTCCTATCTTGATCAATGGCCTTCTCTTACTTCATTAGAATGCAACGTTGGTTATCGAACTCAAGAAAGATAAAAAAGGAATCAAAGTCAGAAAAAAAGAAAAGAAGTAATTATGACGGATATGAGGTTGATCACAGATCCAATCAGAATGAGATGCATGATAACGCAAGGTGTGAACGGCAATAAATCTCACCAGTGCACTTGTGAGTGAATCACCGAATACAGATGCAAACAATCAAGTGTGAACATGGCCAGATGCCAACATCATCAGCAACCCAGTGGCACTGATTCTCAGGTACAGAATTAAATCACAAGTTTATAAACTCAATAAACTACCTAGCTTTCTTTCCATTACAATCTGACTGTCTTTTATATAAACAGACAACACCTCAGAGCTGGCAAAACTAGGTCTAACATTTTAGAGTTCCAACCAAAGAACAAGTAACAAGGTTTAGACTCTTAAAAGATACAACTCTTTTCATACTATGCATTTGTTTCTGAGTGGATCTTAGTTCGCCTGTTGGCTAGAAACTCAAATGATAAGATGACATTGGGAGATGCTCACTCTTTGGTAGGACTTTTAAGGCCATAATTTATTTGTGTGTAAAAGTGTCCACATCACACAATCACACAGTATGAAGCATGAACCAAAGGCCCATGCCCATTCTACCCAGTTCCATTTCTGTTATTACACTTGTGTCTCATGCTTGTTTACATGGGGGAGTAGTTCAGTAGCTGAGAAGCTGTAATAGGAGTAGTAGGGTGTAGTTGTAGTTCAGTAGGTTCAATTTGTAGTCCTTATAGTGTCAATGTATACACAGTTCCAATCACAGGATAGGACACAAAAGAAAGTCCAGTTTGCATCACAGCTTGAAGATACAAGCACAATGACAAGCAACATTGTGCATCAAAGGAATAAAGGAACTTTGTTGAGCTTTTGGCCATATATTTACAGTGTAGACCTTAGACTGCTTGGTGTATCTAATCACATGGGCTGTCACTAATCTATAATGATCTGACACCCAGGCTACAGAGTCAACATCGTCTGTTTGGCTCATAATGGTCATGTTGTTTAAAATCCTTGAAAAAAATGCAGTGTGAAATGCGTGAAAGCCAGGATACCACCATAAAAATGCCAATTCTTCTCCAAAACCACGATACTTAGTCACATTATCATAATACAGAGAATAAGTTTTTAAGGTGTGACTAGTTATGCTGTGACTACAGCATAACTAGTCACACCTCCTGCATGACTCACCCAGAATGCATTGTGTGCATTTTGAAAGAGACAACAATTTGCCACAGTGAATCCCAGTGGCATTACATATAATGACAGCTGTTTGAAGCCTTTTCTTTAACCATCATTGTCATCCATTTATTTCTTATAGAATAGATTATTTGTCACACCAGGAAGCAAGGAGGCCCGAAGTATTATCATTCTCCTTTCCAGAAATGTACATACATTTTTAATGTGTGTGATGTAGAATGAATTTTTAAAAAAAAATGTTGCAAAACAAATCACTGAAATAACATTAACCAATTTTCAGACTTCTAGGTGGCAATTAAGCACAATGATCAGTTGAGTATTTTTGAGTACACATTGAATGATTTGACCTGATCTTATTGTAATTAACAGCTTGCAATTGCAGAATTATGACACCTCTCCTCCAGTCCACCCTGAATACTCCCCTGTTTTTCCTCTCCTGTTCTCAGTCTTTGATCTTTAACTTGTCCTTTTACCCTCATTAGCGTCAAATAATGGTGTCCGAAAGAGTGAATGTCTGTTGATGCCAAAGCAATAACAATCTGACATTTGTCTCAGTAAAGGGCACGCCAGCAGCCAACAAGCAAGCTGAACTGGGCCACACTAATGTTGGGGAACCTTTTTACCCTCTGCCAAATCAAATGCAGAGCCGTCACATTAGAAAAACGGGCGCATCAACCACGTCAGTGCTTCATGTTCTTGAAAAACTGCTTCTTAGCCTCTCACAGTCTACTTGCTGTATAACCACAGCGTACGCACAGAATCATATACCTGGCTTTGCTAATTCAGATTCAAATTTCCTTCTTCAGAAGTAGGGGGAATATGCCTTGCTGCGATATATCCAGCCCAGCCTGTCCCTTCCAGAGCCGCCAACCACAGCAGCATGCAGGTGTGTGCAGACAAGATGTGGTTGACAGCCTGTGAATGACTGATGGCTGAGTCCCCCATAAAATGTATGGATGCTGCATAACTGACAGAGCACCACAATATGATCATACACAAATAGCAGCAGAGCTTTCAACAGGGTCATTGCTGAGTGTTTAGCTGGTGTGACTAACTTCTGCAACTTCTGGTGCATCACTTCACAAAAAAAAAAGGGGATCTGATTTCCAACTTTCATGCTGCACATGCCCAAAGAGCTTAAACTCATCTTTTTTTTTAACATCTCTTGTCCTCTAGACACTTTTCTAAATAAAACATCAGTTGAAGGTGAGATAAGATGTTTGTTGTCCCGATCAGACAAAAAGTAACGAGTCACATATTGCGTATAACAGACGTAAACAGATACGAACCTGCAGTCAGTGCAAAACATTTTGCATACAACTATGTACAAAAAGAGACAAGCACCTCAGCCTCGGTGGTGTTTAAGGGGGGACAGAGGAGTTTCTGTAACAGCTGAGCCTGCAGCAAGGTGCCAGAGGGGTGTTCGTATTCGGGGTGGTGGACATGAGTTGGGTCTGAACTGATTTTATGGGCCTGTCTGATTATAGATGTGTTGAAGATGGCCTGAATGATGTTATCGGACTCTGGTTATTTCCATGGTTCTCTGTGCAAGGCGGGGTAGCTGGGCTCTCCAGATGCTCTGCTCAATTCAATTTTCAATTCAATTCAATGTCTATGTGGATGCCCTGGTTTCTATAGGAGGCCACCTGTATTACGGCAAAGCTATTCCCTGGTTTGGTGGTTTGATGATTGTGCTGGAGAGCGCTGCTGAACACGTTGGTCCAAAATCTCCCATAACTGTTGAAATGGGTTGAGATGCGAAGGTCGTACTGTAAGATTTACATAATTTTCATCCTCATCAAACCATTCACTGAGCCCTCATGCCCTGTGGACGGGGGCGATGTAATCCTGGAAGAGAGCACTGTTTCATCACAGGATAAAGGTGATCAATCAGAATGACTTTGTATTGATTTGCAGTGGGCCCATCTCTCTAAGGGGACGAGTGGAAAATGCCCACCACAGCATAACAGAGTCAGCGGGCCCCCTCACTGCCGGGGTCCAGCGTTCAGGCCTGCAGCGCTCTCTCGGTGGACGCCACACACACTCTCGCCCACAAGTCCAGAATATGGTGACTCATCTGACCACATCGCTTTTTTTCCACCTCTCTGTTCAGCAGTGTCGCTCAGCTCTCACATGTGCATTTGTCTTTGTAATGGGGGCTTTTTGTACTGCAGCTCTGCTCAAATATCTCTGTCTCTGTGCAGGATCTTCTGGAGGAATGGAGCTCCATCCCTCCAGTGGAGTTCAGAGACTCGGAGAACCTGTGCTGAGGAGCACTGAAGCTGCTCCAACACCTCACAAAGAAACTTTATATTGTTTTGTTCCCCTTTTGATTTGTCAACTGTCTGTAAATACACACAAATTTTGGTGTAAACTTATGTGTAAATTCATGTTTTGAGGTAATTTCGCGGTTTGAAAGGAGGATATAGACACCAATTTTAGAGGTGCAGCAGAAAACTAATATTCATAACAGGTGGTGAGATGAAATATAGCAGGGACATAGAAACAGAATGGGACCAGTGGTGTCTAAGCCATTATAGCGCCCTCGTTAGGCGAATCAATGACTTTTTTTTTTTTTTTTCTTAAAATGGAAACAGTGCGACCTGCAAAGATGCATCATCTCTCCAAGTTCCATCAGCATCAGAATAGTGGCCTAATTTCAGACTTGTCACCAGAAATATTAGGTTTGATAGACGGACGGGCCAGGACACAAAACTCTGTTCTCCTCATTAATTCCTCCCACCTCCAGTCCAACCATTTCATCACGTGGAGAAGCAATCAAATCAAGGAGTTAGATTGGTTTTGAATTAGTAGTGCGTTATGCATTGATTTTTTTTTTTTTTGGACTTTTTGTTAATTATCAAGGATGGCTGCTAATTAACAGTCTCAACATGCACTTGAACAAATACTAGGCTATTTAAAAATGGAAAGCAATGCCTTGCCACATGTACATATACTATATTTCTCATGGTGTTTTGCAGTGGCCTGGCCATGCAATGCACTGTTACACCTGGACTGTCCACTGGTAGCATTTTCATAATTGCATATAGTCTATCATCACTTGAGTACAGTGTCTGCTCACATGCTCGTATCGGATTTCGCAGGCGGCGTGAGCGCCGTGGGAGCCGCGGAGGGAAACGTGGCCCACAGCAGCCCCTAGTGAAGCACGGGGGTTACATCAGCTCGGTCCTGCAGCAGGACCACTCTGCTGCCACTTGGCTTCTTTAAAGATAACACTATATGAGTCATACAGTCACTGAATGAAGCATCACTCCCTGACTCCCTGGCATTTTTTTTTCTCCTCTGTGCGCAAAAACGACACAGAACGCATGACTTGACGTGGTGCTCAGGTCGTGAGATGCATTAAATGTTTAAGGCAGCAGGCTCGACCGGCGGATTTCGCCAAAACATTACAGGCTATATAATTTATAGATACAGTCGTGATCTGAAGGCATGCGCACCGCTGGGCAGTTTTAAGCACAACTGTGACCAATGATATCTTGTCAAGACACTTTTGTACTTCGATTTCCAATACTGGCACCTCTAGCGCAGGCTTTACCCCTTAACACTGCAAAACTCAAAATATTGCATTTCTCACCAATATATTCTGACAACTAACTAAATTACCTATCTATAATTACTTGAAATAGGTGTGTTTGGATGGCATTTCTATTCGTTGCATAGGATGAAAGCAACCTACAAGTTCACAGCCTGACTTAATATGCGAATATGCTTAGATTAGGAATTTCGGCTCCATAAAAAAACAACAACTCTGCATCCAAAAGATACAGGCAATTTGCCAGAATAAGCCCTTACACAGCAGCCGCACAATTCTGAGAACTCACCTGGTTTTGGGGGGCAAATTACAGTGGAAACTATGAGCCAGAGCAGCAAACAAGGATTTAAAAAAAAAAAAAAAAAAAAATCAGGGAGCTATCCAACAGGTTTTATCTGCGACCCCGCTGGAGGAGAGAGGAGAGGTTGGCTCCAAACACAATGATGCTGAAGTTGCACGGAGTGTTTCCTCTCAGCACAGAGGCATTGTTTCCATGGCAATCAGGCGTCACGAATTTACGGTAAATCACGACGCCCGATCTCTCAAACTACGAAAGTGACACCTGGCCAAGTTTGGAAGCACCAAAGGCTGCGCATGGACCAACCGGATGGGTAATATAACAGTTTCCAAAAAGTTTGGTTGCAATTGACGGAGCCTGTCGATATTATCAGGCTGATCGAGCTGTATCGATTACCGGCGTGCCAGCAGAGTGGCCTATCAGGATATTCTGCAGCAATGCCGAGCTGTTGCGGGGTGAATATCATATCAGACGGAGTGAGTCATCCTCTCTCCCCGCCGTGAGCCACACCGTAAATCTAATCATCAATCAAGCTCTCTCGCCGCCCACCCCCCCATTCACCTTTATTTCACCACACACACTCCGATAAAAAAAAATAATAAGTCGCAGGAAATGGCCCAATTGCCTAAAAGTAGCGTTTACAGTGTTAACACGTTAGTTTTTTTCCCTATCTTTGATTCACATAATGCAAGGAGGGAGGGAGGGGCCGGGCTCCCTGCGTGACGTCAACTGGAATACCGCCACCACGTGACAGTGACGTCGCTCGTATTTTGGTAGGGCACCAGGAAACACGGAAGAAGAAGGCGACGAGGAGAAAGGCTAACTTTTGCTGTCAAGTTTGACTTTATTTCACCTGGTTTTTTCGCCACAACGCCGGGCGGCATTTGCTCATCTCGTTCGCGGATTTCTTGAAGAACGGCCTGAACATGTCAAGTATGGAGAGTATCCTTTTGGAAATGCTGTGAAGAAGAGGGTGGGAGCGCGGTGGTGTAGCGCAGTTTACAGCCAGGAATGTACAAAAAAAAAAAAAAAAGGACTGGAAAGCGAACTTACTTGACTATTACTTGGTGAATATTGTGATTTCTGTGTATTACATGCTTCTAACACCCACTGCTACGTCAGGCTTTTGACTATAAACCCAAACAGCGACTTTGTGTAATATTTTATTGCCCCCAAATAGCTCTGGCCGCCGTGAAGTGGCGTACAAAAAGGGGCTGTTGTTGCTGCGACTTTTCATCTGATAATGGGCTGGAAATACCCTGACAAAGGAGGCTGGAGGTGCACACGTCTGTCTTTATGGTCCTGGTGTCATTTGACGTGATAAATAGTGAGGTGTATGTAGTCAGTGGTGCGTGTTATAGGCCTGTATTGTTTCATTTAACCTGTTTTACCAGGCGGGGAAGTTATGGCTGTCGTTTGTCAGATAGCGACCAACAGCGTTCAACATAGAAAACAGAACTCAAAATACACATTAAATAAGTGCAAAGGTCTGCATTCCTCCTCCAAAATTCATCAAACCCAAATACTTGAAACCTGGTTCATGTTAAAAAAATACAATCCTACAGTGCCTGAACAACTTTTACATGATATGTGTGAGGAGAGGACCATGAATAAATTATGAGTATTGTTGGGAAAAGAATAGGGTTTCATTAGTTGCAGTAAAGTATTTTTTTTTTAGTCTTGTTTTATTTGTTTTGACATCTAAACTAAGATGCTGCCCTTTATACTGTACCGAGTTCAAATGTTTGTCTTCTAAAATACAGTTAGTTGATGTGACAGGGTTTATGGGCCACTTAAAATATTCATGTCTGAAAATTACATGTCCTTTTCCGCTTTCAGCATTAATTTATGCCCCAGGTGATTGATTGAATGATTGATTGATTTATATGTACTTTATTGTAAGCCAGGGCTGAATTTATTTTGTGCATTAACATCAGCTCCATTTGTTAACAGCACATAATAAAAAAAAAGAAAGTAGGACAAGAAACAAAATGCATACATTTACTTAACATTACAGTCACTGAGGACAACAGGTGCAGATATTAAGGTACTTCAGCATACATTTAATCTGGGATTGCGCTCGTCATTTAAATTAAGGATTGACTGATCCACAAAAGAGTATTTCAGTGTGATCCTGTTAAATGTTGAACCCCGTGTCTCGTTTCCCAAGAGGTTGTGTAAGGTGTAAGCAGCATAGCGTAGTATCACAGTTTTTATGCA
>OMLB01034622.1:0-12171 GCA_900302555.1 Myripristis jacobus | reverse complement strand
TCCACTAGTACCGACTCGGCTCGACTCGGCGCGGTTTGAGAGCTTTTCCATTAGGTGGCAGTACCTGCTAGCAGGTCCCATTTTGGGACCTACTCAGCCGGGGTTCCAAGCGAGCTGAGTCGAGCTGAGTCGAGCCGAAAATGTGACGTGAACGCCGTGCAGGCGCTGATTGGACAGGGAGTGACGAGAGCGACTCCTGCACGAAAACAAAACCCGACATTAAAAAAACAAAAACAAAACGGCAACAGCGACCGTGCGCATTGATCGTCACTGAGGTTGGCAAAGTCGGAAAATGGCAAGCAAACCGATACCGCGGTCAAATGAAGACGTGGAGACTTTACTGTGCCTGGTGGCGGCCCAAAAAATCCAGAGGGAGCTGGACGGTGCGCCGCCTTGCTATGACGACTCCACCCACGGCGAGGTGCTACTCAACTGTAATGGAAAACCAACCAAACCGTGTCGAGGCGAGTAGAGGCGAGCCGAGTCGAGCCGAGTCGAGCTGAGTAGTTACTAGTGGAAAAGGGGCATAAGTCAGCATACATCCTTGTTTGCTTGCTAAAGGTTCACTGACTCGCTAACTGACTCGCTACCAGTTCCATATCACGGTTCCTACTGATCACTGGATTTTGCAAACGTCTGTTCCAGAGAAGGAAAGTCTGGGAATTGCAAAAATTCTTAGGACAAATTGTGAAATATCATGAAATTCTATCAGCTTCAATTTAAAAAATTAGCGTCCAAAAGTGATGCTTCTTTTCTGTGGTATTTTCACTTTCCACAGGATAAAACATAATAATAAACTTGAAGAAGACCTCTGAATATTAAGTATTTTTTAAATTTGTTCAACTAAAATCAAATTCCATTTACATTTTATTCATTTATTTGTTTCTGTTTTGGGGCTAAAAGGTGTCCTAAGAACAGCGGCAGGTTTTACTGAGGAAAAATCCTACACACTGCCATTGCAGGATCAAAGGGACATTGGGGAGGCTGTCTATTTAAAATAGAGGAAGAGCGTGAAGGAAGCAGGGAAAAGCAAACAAGGAGGAGGGAGGGAAAGAGGAGGAAAGGGATAAGAGAGAATGAAAAGAGAGAGAGGGGACATTAATTGAGGCCCCGACGCCAACAGTTTTGCCAAACCCACTTCATTGTCTAGCACACTGAGCGCTCAGTGGGAATAGGAGCCAATCATAGCTTAATTACAGCTCGTAAATGGGGCATTAGCTAATTAAGTCAGGTAAAACAGAAGGAGATTTGATTAAAGCGACTGGTTTCACCAAATTGCAGCGAGGATGTGAGCGTGAGAAAAGGGAGGAAAAAGAAAAAAGACTGTTCTTTTGTGATGCTGTTCAATGAAACATCTGAATCAAACGTTTCAAGGACACAAGGTGGGGAAAAAGTACCTAAAATAGACTTTCAAAACTCCAGGCACTCGACTTTTCAAGTGATTTGTTGCATGCTTTGATTAAAATTACTGTTTGGCGGAGTGGAAAGGCCTTTAAAACAGCATGTGACAAGCTCACAAATGTTACTACCATGCTTCTTTTCTTGATTTTTCAAATCCATGCATGCATTTCAGTGCATGCCTCCTGACAAACTAAATTCTTCTCCTATCCAGTTGTCATGAATACCAAACACTATACACTCACATGTATGGTTTCAGCTGCTAAGCTCTCAGCCCCATCTCTCTTTCTCTCTGTCAGTCTTTTTTTCTTCCCCTCCCTCCCTAACCGCCGCCGTCATTTTACCAGCAATCCCCAGAGACGAGGGGAGAGAGATCATAGAGTCGAAAGCAAAAAGGATAGGACAAGAGGAAAGAGGTAGAAAGAGAGAGAGAATGAATGGTATGGAGCGAGAGAATAAAAAGATTAAGGTTAGAGTGGGAGGGAATAATATAGGGATATGAGGGGATTATAAGAGGAAAGAAGAGAAGGAGAGATGCAGGGACTGAAACAGAGTGATGGAATAGGAGAAGAAAAGTGGACAGGTATTGAAAATACACTGCATAAAGGGCCTGTTAGGCTCCACAGTCTACACAAGCAAATATGCAGCTTTGCTTTAGTTTAATCCTTTGAAACCTGAGGAAATACACTTGAGCCCTCTCAAAAAAAAAAAAAACACTAAATGACCCCCAAAACGTGTAAAGCAAAAAGCAAAAATCACAAGAAAATTATCATCAAAGACCACAAAATTACAAAAAAAAGTATATTTTATATGCATTCAGTCACTGGTGTATTATTTATGCAATAAACATGGTTTAAATGAAATAATGTTAGAATTTTCACTTTGATATTTGAATTAATAGCCTTTTTTAGCACATAAACACATCACTGAGCTTTAGTATGTTGTATTCTGTGTATTACTATGTAATAATATGTAATCTCCTGACTAGCGTTGTTCAAAATGCAGCTGCTAGGATTTTAATGCCAGAAAAGGAGAGCACATCACACCCCTCCCTGCATCCCTGCACTGACTGCCTGCTAGTTTTAGAGTTGGTTTTAATATTTTACTGATCACTTTTAAATCCCAGGTTAGTGGTTTGGCCCCCAGCTATATTTCTGACCTTATAACTCCTCATGTGTAGTGACGGGGCCCGAGGTCCTCAGTGCTGCTCTCCTGGTCCCTGAACCCAGACTGTAGAGCAAAGGTGATGAAGCTTTTACCATCAGGGCCCTTGATCTCTGGAACAGCCTTCTGGGAGAGATTTGGCTGGGTAAGTTTTATTATGTTCTTACTTTTCTTTTTGCATACTGATGGTACTATTGTTCTTATTGTCTTTTATTACTGAAACTTTTATGATTCTGGTTTGTCTTGCCTTTTAAGCACTTTCTACACCTTAATTTTGAAAGGTACTGCAAAAGTGAAGTTCATTATTATTAATTCAAGTGTGATGCACTTTGTGTAATTATACTGTATACCTAAATGTGCCCACATTATACACGAATATACATGATGAGGTATGACTATACTGAGTTTTACACCTAAAACTGACCATAGAAGTATTTATTTGACAGAAATAAACCTATCCTAATAACAATAATGTAATTATAATGGGGGGAAAAAACATTGTATTATACAAGGTGAGACAGTTCAATGTCCAATGTCATTTGTTGCAGGATTTTGGTTTAGAAAGAGAAGATTTTCTGCTGGCATATGTGAAATTCCATTGAGCCGCTTTTATTCAGTTGACGCATGATGTCACTACAGTCGATAAAGTTGCAATAAAATAGAAAGATACAGGATTTTTTTCCCACATAATTTTATACTTCTTCACAAGTAAAGCAAAATAGAAAAAAATGATTAGGATTTAATTCAGGTATTGAAAGGTTAAGGATGCATTTACTCCCTTCTCTGCAACTTCATCTCTGGGATTGAGACCGATCCTCCACAGTAGCTGTTTTTAAATATGCCAGAGTACCTGACTCCAGACTAGTGACTTTGCTGCCCCCTTGTGGATAAGTGGATTATAACCATACACAGCAGGACTCTACAACAGCATGTACTACGCAAGCCCAGAGGTTGCAAATCTTGTAAACCTGCATTAGCATATGCATGCATTGTGTTAACTGCACCAGAAAGATGAGGACACTTATGTAAAATATTTAAAAGGTGACTGAGGATAAAGAGAGAACAATGCAGTGAATAACAAAAGAAAGACAGGGATGTGGAGGGGGGGTTGTGAGATGGAGAGGTAGAAATCAAGAGGTCAAAGTAGTGTATTCAGATTGCGGCTTTAAGAGAAGTGCCTGCCAGCGACATAGTGGCAGCGTGTCATTTCTGTCGAGCAGGGCAATCTGTCAATGGACTTATCTACTGGAGACAGACTGGGGAGAGGTAAGAGTGGTAGAGAGAAGGGGGTTGAGAGAGAAGAGGGGAAAGAGAGGAAAGAGAGGGTGTTCCATCTGTCTATCTGTCTCGAGTGTTCCTCAGAGAAACAGACAGGGACCAAAGGAGTGGGATGAAGTGATACTTGAAGACAGAGACAGACAGAGATGAGGAGGAGCTAGTCCGCTGAGAGGGGGAGACAGAGCCAGAGAAATATGGATAATGGATGGAATAGCTATTTCTGCTGTACTCCTCTTCACCCATAGGCCCTATTATCGGTGTGATGTCAATCTGAAGAACTGACTGATTATTCTGCATTGGCTTCCCAGAAGGTCTGAGAGGACTGCTGTTGTTTTAAAATATGTTACCCCAGATCTCATCTTCTTTTGTCTTTCTACACGGGGAGTACCATGTGCTGTAGCATTATATCCTCTTTAGACAGCCAGGCAAAGAACAGATGTGGACAAATCTGTAGAGAAACAGGGAATTTGTGAGTCCCTTTCTTTTCTCGGGTGTTATCGTAGGTGTTTGGTGCCTGATGGTGGAGCAGAGGCAAGACTAGATCTGTTCTAGTTTCCTTACCTGGCCAGTTGTTAGCCTAACCCCACTAAAGCCGTGACAGGGGGTTTTAGTGGGGCCGACCAACTTAACTTAATTAATACAGCTTCAGAGTTGATGTAAGTTTATTTTTTCACTTTGATGAAGCCAGGCTAACGACTCCCATAGACTTCAAGTCTTTATGCTAAGCTGAGATGAAACGCTACCCATAGGAACTGAACCACTGGACATACAGAGGTGAGAATGGTATCAACCATCTTATGTCAGTCTGGGTAAGTGGGAGAAAGGCTATTTTGCTCAAAATGTTTATATTCCTTTAAGTTACTCCACGAAATAAAGACTGTTATGGAATCATCTTTGGCATTTTGTACTTCAGTCTTTACTACTAACTATGCCAAAAATGGCAAACACAATCTTGTGGAGGATATTTTGGGTAGTTTTTGTTTGTTTGTTTGTTTTTGTTTTTTTTGTTTTTTTATCTTCTTTGAATCGAACCAAAGCCAGGTCATGACATTATGGCAACAGGAGAAAATGTGTTCTTACAGTTACTATATGGAAGACAGTGAGAGTGAGAATTTAGTCAGTGGCATTTTATCCCTGGCAGGGTGTTAGTGGGCTGACAGGCTATAGCCACTGAAACTAACACCCTGGAACAGTGCAGGCAGGACATTCTGGTTACCTTTCTGTGCGCTGCAGGGGGCTGTAGGGCGCTGGTTGGGGCTTGTGGTTTCTGTTTCTCTGTGGCACCGTGCAGGCCCCTCGGGTCTGTGGCAACTCTGTGTTTCCTGTAACTCCCAGCTACTAAGAGAGGCTTTGATCACCTGGTGTGCTGTCTCCACAGGCAGCCTGCCCTTCATGCAAACAATACGATGTATAAAACGGAAAAAAAAAAGTATAAGACCCCCCTGCTAAATATGAGGACAACATAAGACAGGCACAGTAAGGATTTTTTCGCCTCAGGCCACTGTCAGCAGGCACAGTAGGCTGACACAGGCAACACTGTACCATATGCCCATGACAGAGTTGGATCATTTTGATTGGCTGGACAGCTGCTTGGTGTCTTCGACATGGTGGTGTGATGATGTGCAGGCAAGGGCATTCAGGTGGATGAATTTTTTTTATACTTCTTTGTCAAGGTACATTTAGTCATGTTATCCAGTCACCGTGTGTGGTTTGTGATTACAATTTGAAAAAAATTCTTCCCTCAGAGCAGAAAGCATAGAGTGTCAAACTGTAAATCAAATAGGCTAAAGTTTTCCTTTGTACCATTATCAATGAAGTTCCTGAACTGTAGAGAAATGGTAATGGAGTCTTTATTCCCCCCACTATTGATCGGTGTCCTATTGATACTGCCAAGGCCACGACTGAGAGTCTCAAGTCTCCATCACGAGATGGAACATTTACAGTGTTTAATTGTGGAACAGAACTGCAGACTGGGTTTAACAACAGTGTGTTTATGTGTAATGTTAGGTCCAATAAATGTAATTCCGTGTATTTGTGGATTACCTGACAGGGCTCGATCACTCAATAAGAATTTCTCTATGGAGACAATAAAGTTCATCTTCATTTTTCCCTTTCTTTCTTTCATTTCATATTTTTCCTCATTTTTTGTCAATTCAGCCATGGATGGTAACTATTCAGTTCTTCTATGTATCTATAAATAATCTGGTGTTTATAACAGTAACTATACAGGACAGGTAACAATCCCTGGATCTATGTAAAGACAATCCAGATGTGGACTGAATGCTTTAGTGGACCTGGCTACCTCTTGATAGAGAGCAGTTTGTCTGATGCAGAGAGACACAAGTACTACTGGTCATGATCATGCATCCCATCGGCTGGAAACTTATTTTGAATTTAGTCTAGAGTTTTGTGAAACGCTGCTAAAGGTTGCATGTATTCCCATACACCGGAGATGATGCAACAAAGGGCTTAATCCGTGACAGGCCCTGTAATTCGCTGATGGCTTTTTGGAGGTGAAAGGAACAGAAATCACTACTCTTCTAATGTACTTTCCTCACAGTGATGGCCAGTGTTTGAATAATAACATTATTGGTACCAACCTTTTGGAATGCCAGCTGACATGGAGTTAAAGTTCCAATCAAATAAACAATGAGCCCTTTCAGATAACATGCTGTTGTTTGGCTCAGTGACTACAATGATCCAGCATTCACTTCATCCCTCCTCCCGCAGAGCATAATTAATTTAATCCATCACTTCTTGGACTTATGTTAAGACCCTCTTCATCATCAGATGGTCAGCCTTATTGTGCATTTTCTGCTCCATCACCATCCAAAAGAAACGCATTTGGCAACTGTATGTTAGCACTGACAGATATGGTTTGTGGCCTCCTGGAAAACTAGATAGCATGTGCTCCCATAATGAAATTAAGTAAACCATAAGCCAACCTCATTGCTATGGAGCTTCCAACGGGCAAAGGTCCACTTGTTTTTCTGCCTATTCCACCACACAGAAAAACAGCGCAACATTTGCAGAATTACAGTGAATAGAGAAGGCAACCTATTCACCCTCCAAACCATGGCTGGCTTTCAATAACAGTATCATCAAATATTTGATGGCAGCCAATTTAACAGCCAGCCAAAATGGCAGTTAAAGAATGATGATTTAGTTAGGAACATTCATTCCAGCTATTCAAACTCAGCTAGTTTCATGCACTCATGAAACAGATCTAAGTACAAGTTGCCATTCCCTTCTCCCCTTGAATCAAATGACAGACAGGCTTCTGTTGCAGCACCAATCTTAGTTTCTTCCTTCAATCAAGGTCACAGATTTTTTTTTTCCCCCAAATTTCAGACATAAGCATAAGAATGTCTGGGCACCGACTGTAAAATATTGAGACCACCAGTTCTCTCCATAAAACAGACTGACCAAATGAACCCAAGTGAACCCAAGTGAGCACAATGATTGAATAGTCTTATTATAGTTATAATCCATAATGCATTTATAAACAATCATCATCATTCCGAGGGATGAAATGCAATATTAGGAAGTTGTTCCTTCACAGTTTGGATCAATGACTTTTACAAACTATTCCAAATTGTGACACATGTGGTTCACATGTCAGATTTGCTCCAGGGTCTTTTTGGAAAACCAGCCAGGGCTTGTATGCTCATAAAGGTACGCTTTATATATACACAATTCAGGAGTGCAACGCTGCCCATTACACACCTGACCATCATGGTGGTATGGTGAGTCCCTTCTGTGTCTTCCATTTTTTCTCCTAATGAGGTTGTAGTGAGAGGCTACAGAAGAGAGATGCAGACTTAAAACAAACTATTGATTGTACTAGCACAAACTCAGTGTAACAGAAGATCCCCTATAACTTTCCTCATGTTCACTTTAGCAGACTACTTTTTTAAACTACTGATAGCCTTTAAGTTATTATTATTATTATTATTGTTATTATTATTATTATTATTATTGTTGTTGTTGTTGTTGTTATCATCATCATCATCATCATCATCATCATCATTTTGATATGTATGTATGTATTTGTTTAGGCTACTTGTAATTACAAAGTATATTGTTTTTGACTTATTGTAATATCTATGGAATGCAATACATGCATAAAAAACACATTCTGCTTTACTCATATATATGGAACAATTTCTAAAATATCTTAAATCATCATACCATCATACCTGTCTTGCATGTTTAGCCTAATATCTACAAAAATGTGATACTCCATGTTTCTGTTATTTTTACCCAAAGTAAGTAGTCATATTGTAGCGCTCTGATATCATTTTTCCAACCTTTTATGTAGTCATTCCACTACATTATGAAAATGAGCTTTCAGAGACTTCAGAATTTCTTCACACCAGTATTCCATCACCATAATTAAGTCATCCACATTAGTTTTCCTAAAAGCAGCAGCACTGTTGTGTTTTCGTGACTTGAAAGTGGACGGAGTGAAGCAGTCCCTCTGCTGGAAAATGGTCCCCGGGGAAACATTTGCTTTACACAGCAAATTACTAGTTCTGTGGTTTATGAATGTTGGTGACTTTGTTAGCCACATTTCAACCAAAAATTCCAAATTTGAAAACTGAGGGAGTTTGATTATGTGTTAATCTTTAGTACCGGCTCATGATTTGCAAAACAGTTTGCTGCAATGTAACATGTGGGTAAATTGTAGTGAACGGGCCAAACATTCAAAATCACTTGTATGGTCCTTAAGTAATTGTCCTTCACTAATGTCCCAAAAGAAGATACAAAATACCCTGACTTTTCCTGTCAGGAACATGCACCTCATAAAATCCCATGATACTCCAAAAAGTCACTGACCATTTGGCAGTCTGTTATTAACACCTAAAAGGGCCATAAAGAGATTGCCAGGGGACATGCCTGTATAAAATTAATGCAATATCCTGAGGTGTCTTTGGTCATGCCAGGGGTCCTGACACTGTTCAAGGGCTGTGCAGGTCATGCTTGAATAAAATTACTATACTATCTCACCATACCTTGGCATGATCATACAAGGACTGTCCTTGGACATACCTGATTAGAATTAGTTAACATCCACAGTGGTCATTCCATGGGTCCCAGCAGCACACGGAAGCTGCCCTTGGGACATGCCTGACTGCAATTAGTGACTACAGTATTAATATCTTATGGGCTCACAGAGACACTGTCCTACATCATGCCTGAATAAACCTGATGTAATATCCAGAGGGGTCATTATGAGGGGGTCGGAGGTCCTGTTATGGTACAAATGGGGGACATACCTGCATACATTAGGTATAATATCCTTGGGGGACTGAAGGGTCTTTCTGGGGGCATAACTGTCAAGGCCGCCTTAGGCTGTATATGGGACATTTTGCCTATCATTCTAATTGATGTGACATCCCTCATGGGGGTCGCTGTGGATTTACAAAAGGACTCATGCTTTGACGATTTCCACATACTCAACTACTGCTAGCTCAATTGGCACTTCCTACAGAATAAGTACAAATTAAATAATAATTCCACCAACTGTAACTTGAAAGTGATTTTGAATGTTTGGCCCATTTACTACAAATTGGCCACATTTTACATTGCAACAGACGCTTTGCAAATCATGGGGTACTAAAGATTTCACAACATATAATCAAAATACATTGATTTTTAAAATTCAAGGTTTTGGTTGAAATGCCCACCTTATAATGTTCTGCTTCAGTAGCTAACGAAGTCGTCACCACTCATAAAGCACTGAACTGATAACTGGCTGTGTAAAGCAAACGTTTCCCCAGGGGCTATTTTCCCTGGCGGAGGAATTGTTTCACTCTACCTAATTTCAAGTCATCAAAACACAACAGTGCTTTCGGTAAACTAATGTGGACAACCTTATTACAGTGATGGAATACTGGTGTGAAGAAAGTTTGAAGTCTCTGAAAGTTGGAAGTGGAATGAATGGAAACCAACGGCTAGACAAAATTAACTCATCAATTAACTCATCTTTTTGTCTTCAAATATTTTTTATCCAAATAATTCATGTGTAATTAAAGTTGTAAATTTCATTTAATTAATGGAAAGGTTGTGATGCATAAGTAGGCTTCATTTTGTGCAGCAGAAAAATGCTCAGATTTATAGGGGGGGAAATGGTTGAACCATAGTTCCCATGCACCTCCTGGGCCAACATACTAAGACAAGGCCTTTCAGAGCACAGCACTGAATCAAATTGGGCACTCATGTATCTGTCTGTACTTGCATGAGGTGGAATGTGTGCATGATTCAATTGATTGCCTGTAGTTTTTCACACTATTCTTTTCTATCAGCAGTGATCAACCATCTGGTGTCTCTACATATTTCATAACATGGCAGCTGGTCCTATAACCTTCCTCACATCTCTTCTCTTTCTCCACTTGGTCCTCTCTTCCTATCTGGTCTTTCCATGCCTCTGTTCTTCTCTTTCCTCTCTTCTCCCTTCACTTCATCTCTCATCTTTCTCCACTTTCATCCTCCCTCCCCTATTCCCAAGTCTCATCTTGAACTCCCCGCCTCTTTTCTTTGCTTTTCAGCAGTTTTTGTCACCTCATTGTCTCTCATCGCTTTGCCTCATCTCCTCTCCCCTTCCTCTCCAACTCTCTGCCATGTCAGTTGATTTTTGACAAAATGTTCCCAAAAGACCAAGGAGTTTTTCCAAACATTACCCTTCCTTGCTAAGAAACACGCAGGGAGAGACAGAGGGACAGTGGAGGGAGGCAGGAAAAAAGAGAAGAAGAGAGAGACTGAAAATGAAGATGAATTAGAGCGAGAGAGACACGGGGGAGAGAGGAGAGAAGAAAATTGAGGAAAATACCAAACAAAAGACACAAAGAGAAAATTTTAATTCCCCTGAGAAGTGATTATTCTATTACCGTAGAACCAAGTTTAAGGCCACATTTAAAAAAAATGTTTTTCTCTCCCCACTCTCTCTGTCTCTTCAACTGCTGCTAACATTCATACATATCCTGTGTACCACCCCCAACCAGCATGTGTGTAAAGCTGAACGGCTCACAGATGTTACTGTCACATACATTAAAGAGGTGAGGAGATGGATCAGTGCTGGCCTGTCTTTATATGCATCTATACAATAGAACAGTTGTACATTTCGGTGCAATGTGAGGTTATTGTACCTGACAGTGTGAGCATGTGCATGTCCGTATGAGCGTCCATGCGTGTGTTCTGCTCCATATGCACAGCAAGAGTTCCATATGGTCTTCTGTCCGTCTGTCTCATTTTAAGTTAGGGGAGATGACATTAAATTCAATGTAACAAAACAATTGGCACTTGACCTGCCTAATGTCCTACAAATCACCATGATATAATAAACAGAGCCAATTATGCTTATGAGGTCATTGAATAACCTTGGGAGATGCATTATTTAAAAAACATTTCGGTGTCAAGGGACTTGTCCTTAGGTAACACTTGGGTGGTGTTGATGTGAATATACAACCAGCTACAGAAAATGAATAGAACTCTAATGGCATGTTCAGGTAATGTGAAATGAACTGTCACCTCATGGACTCACACAAATACTTTTAGCATTTTTTTTTTTTTTTTTTTTTTGCTAGGGCTGAAAATTTCGAATAACAAATATGCACAAATTTGAGTACATTTGCGATAGTCGGCGCACCCAGTGCTCAGCATGTTTGGTCTGAACATACAGTAAGAATCACCTAGACACCTTCTATTTCTGTTCCTTATGAAAACCAAATGGTAAAATAAATGTATTGGAATGTGCACCTGGAAAATACAGTTAGGGTTAATCAGAAAAGCTTTTTTTTCATCTGTAAAGGTATTTGTTTGGCTAATCAGTGAAATTTTAAAAATGCTAAACCTTGAGGGCTCTAGTTTCGCAGACCTGGTGAGGCGGGGTCGCAGCGCAGATGTGCTTCGCCAACTGGGTGTGGCCAGGTGGATTTTGCAAGTTTGGCACGCCGTGCATGGTGGTGCAAGTACTCCGCCATTCCTCCTACCGGCGCAAGGGAGGAGAGAAGGTGTGGAGTGGGTTTGACACAGCCGATTCACTTTAAACCAATCAAATGAGCCCCTGTCCTCGCCTTTAAAATGCGCTGCGTGAAGGCGTAATGAACGTTTACACAATTGACATGGAGGTCTACTGCCTCAGGCGGAGCGGAGCCCAGGAGACCGGCGAGCAGTTCGCACACGTCACCAAAACCTCACAGGCAGGTTTCCGGAATGTCAGGCACATGAACAATGCAATAAATACCGACAAAAAACACTATTCAATGCTACTATCTCAATCAGCACATACATATATCTCCATATCAACTGTCCCGTCACAACTGATGTCAG
>OMLB01034620.1:0-10231 GCA_900302555.1 Myripristis jacobus | reverse complement strand
CACACACACCTCCTCCAACAAGCCCAGCAAATGTCTGTCACCCACTGAGCTGTCTGCAGGGATTATTGCCTCGACAGTACAAAAAAGGCTTGTGCTTGGCTAATGTGCAGGCAAATCATTTTAATCAGATAGGGTTTACTCCACAGACTGATCGTAGTAGAAAGGACAACCATTAAATATGCCTCAGCTCAGTTAACGGGGTACATTTATTTTGTAAATGTCTGATTAAATCACTAATACACTCCATGTACAATAAAACAAAATTAGCAAAATTATCTGCTTAAAGGGATAAGATGCCCATCACATTCTCAAACCTTCCAGTCTATGTACAGTTTAAAAATGTCCAATTTCCCATTAAAAGCCTCGCTGACACACTTATCACTGAGGCACTGGCTGGTGACATTTACTGAACATGCACTAGGCATGGAGAGAGCCAGCACTCTGCAATCTCTATTTAACGGAGATTAGAAAACTTCTGAGATGAAACTAACTTCCAAAAAAATGGTTGAGCAGCTGGATGTTTAATAGTTGCTGCCAGGTAGGGAAGACGTGCAGCAAATTTCATACTCATCTGATGGGAAACTACACCAATGGCTCAGGCTCATACGGCGATTTGTACCTGGGTCTTTTTCACTTCAGATTACACTCCTCATAAACACACATGGGTGTACGTGTTTGCTTATAATGATGAATTGTGTCCTTAGATGCACTCCACCTCAAGCGATAACCAGTGTTAGGATCGGTGTTATATTTTCTAAGGAAACGAGCAAAAGAAACACATCGCTGTGTAACAAACACTATTTTCTACCACTGCCGTCTGCCTGGGAAACTACTCATAAAAACTCCACGCTAATCGTGACTGCTGATAGGGACTGGTGGCTCCGAGCGTGGTTTTTAACGTGAGCACAGCCAGTTGCCTGAAAACTATCGCACGGCGTCAACAAACGCAGTCAACATTTTGTACACCACTGAGAAAATGATGCCTTGCTGACAAAGCCGCAACGTGTTTCAGACAGACATCGCTAGCTAACGTCCATTATCGGACAGCTAGCTGTGAAGTGGTGGATCACATTCATAACGTGCTGCCCCGGCTAACTGATGAACGCGCCTCGAAAACAAAATGCAAGGCTGTGAATAAAAGGACTATTTCACTGTAAAGTCTGTCACAAAAGAGGGAGGGTACGTTAACATTAGTTTGTTTTGCGACCAAAGCCACACTGGTTGTATTTAGCTCGCTGGCTAGCCTGCTAGCTAATGGCTCGCCGTTGTCTGGAAAAGACCACCGAGGGTGAAGTGTTGCTTAGCTGGGGCTAACCCACAAAACACCGCACCGCTTTGCAGCAACAGTCAGTTCAGTCAAGTAACGTTAACTGCTCAAAGAAAAACAGTCGTAGGCAAACACATTCAAACAAAGAAACGACTTCTAGTGACTAAGCCAACAACCAAAACACCACACGGTGTCCAGGCTACTGCACATAGTCCAAAAACAGCATATTTCATGCCAATAACTTGGATTCTCCTCAACTCCGCTCCCCACCACCAGCCCCGAATCTCAGACTCACCCTGTCACAACAGGCGCCATCTTCCACAAACTCTCACCAAAACTCCAATACTCGCGATATCCTTTCTCTCCCAGCCCAACAATCCGCCGAGACAACAGAAGCAGACTGGAGGTACAGGGACGAGGGAGAAAGAGAGAAAGGGGGTGGGTGAGGAAGACAGAAAAAAGGGGAGGCGGCGGGTAGCAAGAGAGAGAGTGAGCGAAAAGGGCAGACGCCACAACAACAGGCGTGGGAAACTTCGAGGATCACGCGAGGTTTGGAAAACTCTCACAATAGACGAGCACAGAGGGAGCGCCTCTTATCGCGAGATATGCGTGAAACGGAGTAGTTGTTTATCTTGTGGTGCTGAAATACTATTCCCACGTGTTTACCGGGTAATAAATTACAGCACCGATCGGTTTGGCATACAGCGCTAGTGGCGAGGAAACCCTCAGTTTTCCCAGGCTCACACACATTTTGTCGTATGCATTGTGTCTGGCCCAATGCAGCGTCTGAAACATCCAGTTCACACAGCTGGATATAATTTCCGCCCAAAATATCCCATTTTTTATTTAATTACTCTTCCCTATAAGCGCACAGATAACAAGAATTAGAGACGACAAGACTGCAAGGACACGCCGAGTTGACTTTATAGGTGGAATTAACGGAGGATTTCTGCACAATAAAATCACAATTCCCTTGGGTAGCATTGCAGTTCCTGTTAAGAATGTGGAAACAATGGTGTGAACACATGTGAATGAACCATACAGGGCAGATTAGTGCATTGCAATCACATTGGGGAGTCCCATGACCACCCTCCTCACAGCCCAAAAACCTCAGTCAAAGTACAAGGCAGGCTATTATTTAGAATTATCATACTTGGGAATAAGGCATACACTTTTTTTTCTCTCTTTCTTTCTTTCATTCTGTCTCGCAGGCTTTCTCGCTGCCAAAGTGCTCTCCAAAAAGTTATGTGTTATTTACACTGTCATCCCCGTCCCAAACAGGAGATGCCTGGTCAGTCTTGTGTATCTGGGAGGGGTTGGAAAGCTGTAAACCTTCATGTAGGTCTCAATCCCGCGTGTCTTGTTGTCGCTGCAGCCTTCATTTGAATCTGTTTGGACTCTTTGTTCACTTCACAATCACAATCTGCTGGGAGTTTCCCCAACTTCAAAGAGAAAGTGAAGGTATCTAAGGCCATACATGACCACCAGTCAACGGTGTCTGCCCGTCTAATAGAAACTATGTGTTTATTTCTCTGCAAGGAGGGGAAAAAAAGGTGTTTGGCTGAAGCAAAAAGACCAAAATGAGTAGCTGTTTGATTAGTAGACAAGCAACCAGGTTCAAATGCATCTGAGCATTTGAAACTTACAAGACTGATTGTTTTATCTTATCTTGCAAGCAATGTGCCTGACAGGTTACTGGCAATCAGAATGAAATGCAGCTCAAGCAGTCCAAATAATTGAAATCATATTTGAATAGATTTTTGGCCACTGTCAACCTCCGTGCAGCTACAGGTCTGAATCAACACCAAACGCCTCTTTGTATAATGTAGCAGATGTGATCTCCCCCAGTGTGCACTATATACATCTACACATTTCATATTTTTCAGAGGCATAATTCATTTTTATAGAACGTCACTGTTCTGCCAGAAAGTGAGAGGGAGAAAAAGAGAGAGGAGAGAGTAGCAGGGGTGAGGTTTTGCATGAGAGTGTGCCTGGCCCACGGCCCACACTGTGAAGACACAGAGACGAGGACCTCATCCTGCCCTAAACCATTTTTCCATTCCCTCTCTTTTTTATAGTCAGCAGAGAACCTCCAGTTAGACTCCGAGTTGAATGGGGAAGCGTAAAGTTTCCTCAAATGTTTTACAGCTGAACACAGTAAAAAAGACTACACAAGTGCAAGTACTTTTCAGAGAAAATAGGAGCGAGGAAGAAAAGGAGGAGAGGCCGTCGCTTTGAGGACATGTTAACTTTCAAATTTAGGGGAGGCATATTAGAAGTTTAACAACAGCTGGATTTGAACTTTGACCTCTTTGGCTGTTGTTAAACTCATAACATGTTTTTACGGGAAGTCATACACATGATTTAAGGCTTCCTTGAGGCTCTTCTTGTAATGTTCATGTCTCTTTCTGCCCCCTGCTTTTGGAAATATGTACGTTTTTTTTTTTTTCCAAGTGTTTTGTAAAAAATCCGCTCATGGGCTGTACAAAAAGTACACAAATTAAATGAAGATTACATTTTCCATTTTTGATGGTAATAAAAGTCATTTCTCATTTAGCTCAAAAAGCCCTATGGTGAGTAAGCAGCTTCTGCAATCATCTCAATCTTTCCCCATGCCTTCATGCCCCTTTCTCTCAAAAGGCATGAAACGATTATTTTTAATGGAGAGAGGCCATCTCTAGAGCTCAATAAAGCGAAGGTAGGCCGCCAATTCAAGTAATCGTGACTAAGCCACAAGCCTCAGGTCTATAAATCCACTCACTTGACTGCTTAAGCTCATTGCCCAGAGAGAAAGACGGAGCGTGATAGAGAGGAAGAAAGAGACCCGGCCCCTGTCCCCAGTGGAAATGCCACTTACTTGCCAGCAGATCACTTTGTGTTATCTCAGTATGGATTTGTAATGGCTGGCACACATACTATCATGTTTTTCATTTCACCTAATGCATTGTTTATCTTCTGACACCAGCACTACGATATAAAAAGGTACGAGTATGATTGAATGAAACAACGCGGTGATCAGTGGTGAGGAGACTGATAAAAAGTATTTTTTTCTTTTGAGAGCTGATCTGAAATAGTGAAATTATCAAGGAATGGGAGTGTTTTGTTCTTTGCTCCAGACAAAATTCATATCCAGCTTATCCAGCTTAGCCGAATCACTATGAGGGCTTCTTATTAAGAAAAAAAAAAAAAAGCAAATTATTTTTATCAGCAGATTTGAGGGCAGAAAATGGAATGAGAGGGAAATCGAACCAATTAAGGAAGTGCAGTTACAGTTTCCTGATTAGCAGCTCTTTGAAACGGACTCATTTGATACAGCTCGCGGGTTGTGAAACTTCCTGAAATGAGTAGACACACAGCAACGCAGTCAGAGCGAGAGTCGATGACAGACAGAGAAAGGTGGGCCGAGAGACACTGGGTCAAATGTTGGGTTTTTGTACAGACATAAACTAGTGAGGAACAGACAGACAGACAGACAGACAGATATGGACATGTAGGTTGGGCAGAATGCCAGACACATACAGGCAGGAAGGCAGGATTCGGCGCGTCATGCCACACATACATATACATTCCCCTGGTAAACAAATTCAACTTCTCAAGCCAAGCAGCAATCAGAGCTGCTTGATGATATCGTATTCCCCCAGCAAACATCACAAGACTAAAAGTCACATATTTATCAAGTCTGGCTGGTGTGAGTCTGAGTTCACAGCAGAGGGAAGGGCGTCCCTGACTGTCCATCCGTTATGTCCATCTGTCTTGCTGTCCAGCCACTCGGGAAAAACCCAAGGGTGGAAGAGGGCAGACAGTTTGACAAATGGAAAGGACGATCGGCCTGGGAGGAGCGCGCCTCGCTTCAAAAGACCCTTTACTCCCCTCTTGCCCTCCGTTCAAAGGCCCCCCCTTTTTATCACATGACTGTCATTGCAATTAGGTCCCAAAGACATCACAGTGCCTGACTACTTTGTCAAAAAAAAAAAAAAAAGAAAATGACAGGGTGATAAGTTTGCAGACTGTCGGGGGAACTAGAGTGCCTGTTTTGCAAGCCGTGTCTTTTGAAAGAGAGGCAAATCAGAGGCGTGAGGAAAGAGACGTTTCCCCTTTCCTGGACTCACATGGTTCACACCGAGTTCACGCTGCCAAACCCTTGTGGGGTGAGAACTGCACAGGCACGCTATTTGGCAGCCACAATATATAGCCTGTATATGACATATGAAAATAAGCAACACGATATGATAGACATTTACAACAGTGGCATTGTAGACAGCTAGTCTGCTTTTATAAATGTAATGCTATAGTTTATGGTCTTAATGAGAGCCTTTATGGTCTGTTCAGTCAATCTGATGGCTGATAACACGCTAGTTTATGATGAAGACGATGTAATCAATCCACGCTATCCCGGTATGTATCTTTACAGCCTTTCACATTGTTGGAGTGGGTCTGGGTTACTAGCTTTCATAAGCATGACACAATCGCAAGGAGCCATAAATCAATTAGCACAGTGGTTATCAGCAGGAGCAACAGGTCCAGAAAAGATACAAAAAGACTAATATATATATGTGTGTGTGTGTGTATATATATATATATATTTAAAAGCACCACCAAAAAGCATTACGTTTTCTCCATTACCCAAGGCTTTGTCAGCTTTGCAGCCATAGCAATTTTCAAATAATTCTAAGGCATGTGTATGTATGTGTGTGTGTGTGTGTGTGTGTGGCAGATTGTGTTCTCATTTTCACTAGAGGGAAACTGTTTCATAAAAAGTTATATGAGTGTGGTCGGGGCTGACTTGGCTCCGTTTCTTGCCACTACCTTTCAGTTCAAGGCTTGCCTCGGGGTTTTGTGCTTTGATTAAAAAAGCAGAGATGATCATGAGCTCTGAATGCATTATGTTGTGGAAAAAAAAATACCAACAGCCTTATGGTTTTTATTTATTTATTTGCCATGCAGATAGATAGACGGATAGATAGATAGATTAAAGAAGAAAATGCCTCCCATCAGGAAAAACACAATGTGTCAGGGGATTTTATCGTGGTTGCAGTTCAACAGAATTTGGTTCAAATTAAGCTGAGGCTCAAAAAACTTGACATGTGACTCTCTTTGTGCTCACCACTACAGTTAGAGATTTACTGGGGGAAGATGATGCCGCTTCTGCTACATTTCCGATAACACCCCGTGAAAACTGAAGCCCATGGTGAAACAAGAATGGGATATATTACTCAACAGGATACAGTAAGGAAACCTGCCTCTTTCTTTACTTGTATGTAAAGTGCACTGTTTCCTTGCAGGGATCCTAGATCAACACACTCGCTCTGACAGGCTTCACTAGAACAGATGCCAGTTGCACAGACCTGCTCCCAGTTTTTCATTATGCTCCCACTGCTGCAGTGTGGAAGACCGAGTGATATTTGGCAGTATAGATGAAGATTCTTGAAACTTTACAGCGCGGGTCGCCTGAAAGGACAACAAAGCCGGATGGCGATGTGGAGGTTGCTGGTTCAACTTCTCAGAGCCGCTTGGAAAATGTAGATGGAGAAAGTTGAAGTTCAAACCTCTTCAACCCTGCCTGTCCCATTGGTGGATCGGTCATTACAAATGCACGCTGCTTTGTTCAAACCCACAAAAACTTTGATTTAAATTCTAGCGGAGATCCCAAGGTTTCCAAAGACACCAAATATGTCCTGCTGCATTACAGGGAAACGCATATAAAATGATGCACAAGACATGTAGATATTTTCGATTTGATGTAATGGTGCAGCCATAAAACAACGGCTTCTTGGGTTTGAATATTTTCCACAGTATAGCATTGCAATAGCGTAGCAAGCCAGCAGATATAGAATATGCATGTAACATTGCTGTACAATATGGGGGGAAAGTTTTTTTTTACTTTGAAGCTGCTTAAGAAGAAATTCAAGGGCTAAAGTTTTAGTTTAAGGTTGAGGTTAAGGTTTAAGTTTATGTTTATTTAATCCTCACATAAGAATCGACACAAGGCAGCTGGAATATGGATCACAAAATAACGTCATCCCACGTCATGACCTAACTAATAAAAAAATCAAACTTTAAAGGACAATGAGACAGTTCCATTTGGGAATAAAAACACGAGTGACTATTGATGCCCCTCCTTCCCTCAGATACCAGTCCACTGCTGCCAGTTACAGAAACCCCTGTTGCTCTTGTGTGAATTTGATGCAAAACATCCCTGGATAAATTAAGGATGAAAGCTGCTTTAACTGAAATTGCCAAAAAATGAGGGCAGCTTAAACTCAACAGGCAAAAAGAAATCGAGAATAACCATGTAATTCACCAGAATCATAAGAGATCCATGTGGACTCAACCACCAAATCTGTGTTGAGTCCATTTTTCAGCAACTGAATAAGAACGGTCTTCGCTTAAAGACACTTTATCAACAATTGCCAAGGGCCGATTGAAGTGAGGACTGTGCGCTTAAACAAAAAATGAATTACGTGCTTATTACTTTTTTTTTTTTTTTTAGTCAGTCTAGTCTAAACAGCCCTTCTTTCAAGTTCAATCAACCCTCAATTTTGTACACTGCAGCTTTAAATCAACCCTTGGCAATTTTGATTATAGCAGCTTTACCAATTTATTGTCAGTAAGTGCAAAGAGAGTCTCAAAAACCAAAAAAACTGAGTACATTTTCTGAGTGTTTTGTTTGTATCAAGAAAAACAGGCTTTCTGAATCCACGCTGTGGGCGTTATCATTCCTCTGGTATGTCAAGGTGAGGTGACACGGGCCCAGAAAGAAAGATATCCCAGGTCACCAGTCGACAAGCGAGAGAGGCGCGACGCCGGCGAGCAGCTCGGCGTTAATCACATAAAACTTACAAAGAGGAAATCTGTGCTCATCCTTGTACTTTGCACTCCATCGGCGCTGCGGTGACTCAGCTCTGATGCAGCCAGTCACTTTCACTTCTGGATTGCTTCACTCGACGCGTGTGACTGCGAGTGACATCTATGTTCCACCTCGGAAAATCTGAGTCGATGCATGCAGCCCATAAGATCTGCGAGCCCTAAACACACACACACACAAAAAAAAAAAAAAATGTCTTGACCCCTTCGAGTGTGCATGGATCGGAGGGATGATTTATGGTAGCTATATGGGGTACAGGCTGTAGGAATTCTTTAACCTCAACACAAGTTATTTTGTTTGTTGTCAGGATGTGGTTGAAACATCATCTTCTGAGCCTCCAGATTCGGTATCGCGGTCGGCTAGGCTGAGGTCCAATATTTTCAGAGGGGTTTTGTCCCAGCAAAAGAGGCAAGTCGAAAACTCCTCCAAAATTCAAAACCATAGAGAATAATCAGGAACAGGGTCAAAAATGTCATAACAATGAGAGCTTCCAACAAAAGTAAAGCTCTCCACTTTGTGCAAACTCTCCCGGGATATTCACATCCAGTAAACTAAGAGCATAACTCGTTTAGCTTGGTCTGCTGCCCTCGCTGTACTTAAGACTTCTAAGCCCAAAGTTGGTGAAGGCTCATAGCAGAAGCCAGATAATGTTACAATACAGAATGTTAATGTTTTTTGACAGGATCAAATGACAGGCTATATTATATTGTGACAACAAGATTGATGGAGAATTATTACCAGTTGCAAAGCGCTTTGGTCAACGCGACCCAAACCCAGAGAAACACATTTTTTATTATGTGTAGGACACTTTATTATACAAGGCTAAAGCATTGTTTAAGTGAAATGGAAGGAATTGGTTGGCTGATTTTAACCGCTTGAAATCTGATTTCCATGTAAGTTTCACCTTATGTAGCTTCAAATTTAGAAAAAGGCGGTTTTCCATATTGTAGGACAAAATCACACACATATTCTGTATCTGTTGGTTCAACGCTCCACTGAAGCTACGTCACGCTTATATTGAGTGAAATATTCAAACCCAAGATGCCATTGTTTTATGGCTCCACCGTCACATCAAACAGAAAATATCTACGCGTCTTGTGCATCATTTTGTGCACTTTTCCTTGTAAATCAGCAGGACGTGTTTGGTATCTTTGGACAGGCTGAGACCTCCACTAGAATTTAAAATAAAGTCCTGTGGGTTTGAGCAAAGTTCAGCCATGCAGCAATGACAAAAAGGTTAAAAAAAAGAAGTGAGTTTTGATTGGGATTATTGACATATCTGTATGATTCACACTGCTTTTCACACAAGTTTCTTCTCAGTGTGTGGCTCCTTGAACTCACAAACTTGTAAAACGTGAAATATTGTCTATTTACTTGACTTTTTTTTTTTTACTCTGGGTTGCTAATGCAATTGTTTTGGAGATAGTGTTTAGATAGACAGCTTCAGTTTGTTAACCACAGCATATTTGGATGGTGGGGGTTTGAAGGGAACAAACCTCAGCCAAGTGAACCTCTCAAACCTTGACCTTTGCCTCTTTAACGCCCACATCTCTCTCTCTCTCTCTCTCTCTCTCTCTCTCTCTCTCTCTCTCTCTCTCTCTTTCCCTCTCCCTCCCTCTCGCTCTCTCTCTCAGCACACTCACACACACACACACACAAACAGGAACATATTTACACCCAACAAGAAACAAAGACATTTTGCAGTGTCTGCCTCATCCACAAATAACGGAAAAATTCTCTCCTACACACACACACACACACGCACACACACACACAAGCACAAAAAAGGGGAAGAGGTGATGCAGCAGAGGGTGCACACTTGCACACACATGCACACACACGCCCACACGTTGGAGTATCTTACACACACACACACACACACACACACACACACACACACAAGTACAGACACTCTCTAGCCAAGTGACTGCACCGCTGAGGCCGTGACCCTGTACACCCCCCCACCACCCTCCTTCTCCTCCTCCATCTCCCAGGCTGTCTGTCTAGGGGCTGACAGGGGGAAGGGAGTGTGTGTGTTTGTGTGTGTGTGTGTGTGTGTGTGTGTGTATAGAAGGGGGGGGGCGCAGGAAGAGCACTGG
>OMLB01034616.1:15589-31184 GCA_900302555.1 Myripristis jacobus | reverse complement strand
TAGCTCACCAAGGGTCATGACAGAAATTACACTGGAAATAAATGGACAGCATTCAGTATCCACTTACATTTACAGTGCACGTTTTGCTGAACTGGAGGAAGATCCTCTGCAACTTGATTGTCAATTCACACTGGCACAGTAAAGATTACTACTGTAGATATCTGTAAAAAAAAAATAATAAAGAAAAAGATGATGTAAGCACATATACGCTAAACCCATGTATTGATTTGAGCCAAAAAGACAAGCAGGCAGTGGTGGATGTAGCATAATTTGTTTGAAAAAGGGCTGAACAGCTAAGATAGGGTTTTCTCTCGGATATGGGCATTCTGGTATATCACAATAAGCCTGTTATCGTGACAACAAGGTTATGTGTAATCAAAATGACTGTGTTGTTAGGTACTACAAGTTAGGTAGTGGATATTGATTATCAATAGAATGCTCACTTTGTACTATGTAAGATAGTGATAAAGGTGTTTGAATCAAAAACCCGCATACCAAGAGTGCTGAGAAGAGAAAAATGCTTGTAAGTGCATAAAGAATTTCTCTCTCTCTCTCTCTCTCTCCCCCACTGGGTGTTCACCTTCATTCCCTCTCATCTCTTTCTGTGTAACTATCCTATATACATGACCATATGCATAACACTTACAGCTGTGTGTGAGGACTGTTGTCAGTATATTGGATCTAGTCCATCAAAGAATTTGGGTACAAGCTCTCATGCGGCTCACTATCATCCAGTGGGGGGTTTTATAATCGGCATGGTACTATACTGCCCTCAAGTGGTTAAAAATGGCCACTGCTGAACATAATTCTATAGGAATTTAATATGAAGCCAAGATCACTGGTGTATTGCAGACTGGATGTTGTAAGTGATAGGGTTACTAAATATGCATTTAATTTTTTTATGACAAGGTAATTGCAGTAGGTAATCAAGTGAACACTTGAAACACAAATCATTCCTTCTCTGTTGTCTTCTTCACACGACTGTTAATTCTACCTTCTGGAATAGGAATTAACATTTTTTAAAAATATATTCTCTTAAATATCCTACCGATAAGGACATCTTATCATGAGTTCTTTTATATCTTGATGTAAGAAATGAGTCAGAAAATCAGCCACAGGTAACTTGATGAAGAAAAATAACTGTACATGTAATCTTATAATGCTATTATGCCCGCTTTCAGGTCCCTCCCCAATCAGTGGTGTCTTTTCTAGTGTTATTTGTTTGAGGATAGTTTTTTGTCAATTCTGACCGATGGCGAGTAGTATGACATGCACTTTATTTAACAATATTTTGTTTCACTAGCTGGTAGGCTATTTGTTTTGTCTGTATGATGTTACTTTGGAGAGAAAATATACTGTATACAATCTATAAATACATGGATTCTACAAAAGAAGAAAAAAAAGTATAACAACATTCCACATTTCTCCGTTCACTGAAAATGTATTTATTTGTATCATGGGGCATTTTTGTTTGTGATTGATGTAATTCAGATGCAGACACCTGAAGTGCAGTATGTGTAATAAAATTCAGAGATTTGTTCCAAGCTTTGCCATCGCTCTTACTCATGTGGTTATTGATCTGCAAGAAAAAAAAACCTAGAGATATCATTCATCTCAGAAAATATAAACCACAAACACATAAGCAATCAGCAGACATCAATATAAACTCACAAGTGATCTTTATTTAATGTACATCACTCATATTCCTCTTTACGCGTCTATTCTTTTGTTCATTTCAACATTTGTTTTAATTAGGGCCACGTAATTTGTACGTCAGCGATTACATAACTGTCAGCGTAAATATTAACCAATGAGAAACCGCCGAGGTCCATCGATTACATTTTAGCCAATCAGGTTGCTCGCAGTTATTAGTTCAGCCATTCACGTTATTCGAGGGAAGGACAACAGGAAGTAAATGTCCTCTGCTCGCTGTCAAACGGTGATGGTGAAACCACTGGTCCGGAAAACCAAATACGATGAATAGGTTATTTGTGCGGTTGCGGCGTACGTAAATTAGCTTGTGTTCTGAAGAAATACAGCCTCGCTTTGCGGATATCGACTGTGTTTCGCTGGAAATCCGCAAAAGGTCTTCGGACAGTCCGGCTTGAGTCTTAGCTAGCTAACGCCGGCTAGCTTTTGTGGGAACGGGGTGTCAAGCTAGCTCGACGCGGCTCAGCTGTGAAGACTGTATTCACCGGGGGAGAAACCGCAGAAATGAATCACATCATCGCCAGGTGACGACCAGCTTAACCAGTTTGGCAGCGCAATGAGAGCCAACGTTTTATTTGTAGTAGTTAAGGGAAAAGGAGGAGCGTAACGTGAAGGTGTGAGTGTTTTGAAGTTGTGCGCTCCCTGTGAGGATTTTTTTTGGCTAGCTATTGGAGTGACAAACCAAGGTAGAGACATGGGAAGTGGTGGATAAAGCACACTGAGCCTTTTCCACAGCCTAACAGGACCACAGGAGCCATTAACATGCTCGCTAAGTTAACTCACACAGACATGGTGCCTCTCTGCTGGCAGGTGACGAGGTTTAGATTTGACTCTGTAGGAAATTACACTGCACTCCTGTTGTCTTATATTAGCAACAATTCTAATTTCCCCGTGTGTGACCATGAATAGCAAATTTACTCACTTGTCGTGTGCCCTCTGAAATCACACTGCATTGGTATTTATTATGTTGAGGGTGTTGGGTGGCCCATTTTTGGGATCCTGGGACATAACAGCACAGATGCCATGACAAATATTTTGCCTATACTGATCAGTAGAAATTTGGGTGACAGTCACAATAGCTATTTGACAGCCATAGGTGGAAAGTAACCAAGTACATGTATTCAGGTACTATATTTAAGTACATTTTTCAAGTGCTGACACTTGAGAGACTTTATACTTTTATTCTATATATGCTTCAGAGAGAAATGTTATGCCTTTCAGTCCACTGCGTCTACTAGTTATTTTGTTGAATAAGGTTTTACATGCAAATCACACAATGAGCCCATAAAATACGATGCACTATTTGAGTTTAAACTACCTGGACCACCTGCAGCATTAAAATAATCCTCACAAGCTTTTGCATCAATTATTGAACACTCTGGAAGGAACATTTGAAGGCAGGACTTTTACTTTTAATGAGGTTTTTTTTTATTTATTTATTTTTTATCATATTGCCACTTTTACTTAAGGATTTTAGTGCTTTTCCCACCACCGTTGACAGGTTCATGTATGATGGTGGATGATCCAGTTGGCCAATTAGCAGTTGTCCTTGTCAGTCTCTTCCAGTTTTGTTATCACACAGTTGTCACATGATGGCATTTTCACGTTACTTTTCTCTCTAATGCAAGTGGAGACAATCCCGTTCCTTGTTGAAACTGCAAGTGTGGCTTCAGGACGGGGTAGAAAAGTCACTCGTAGTTTCCATAGTGGTTATGTGGTTTTGTCTCATACGTTGTGTAATTCAGGGTATATAGTTCACAAAGTGATGACATTCACATTAAACTTAAAAAGACAATGTTTTTCAGGAAGTTGAGACTTGCTTTTTGCTTACAATCTTGACTGTTGTTGCTCTGGCATATAATGAAAATCATGTGATTTGATGGCTCTTTGTGGCAGCACAAAGACTTCAGTGCTTCAAATTTATTTTTCCTTCTGACATGCCCTCGCATACAGCCAAGAAACCTGCATCTCTACCAGTTAATCTGTAACCTTAGCATTTTAACTTAGTCAAGAATAAATCATCTCAGGAAAAACAAACTGACTGCAATAGGGCAAACAGGCATAGAATAGGGTTGTTAACTTTAATTGAATCAATATCACAATCTACGACTCGAACTTCTCGAACTTAAGCAACTTTTGCCCTTTGGAGAGTATAGGTCATTTATAAAGCCCAACACCATTTGACACTGAGTGTGCTGAAGAACCCTATCTGACTGTAACCTATCAACTGTCAGTAGCTATCCTAATCTCCCCCTCCCTCCTCCTCTTCCCCAGTTCTGTGTTGCAATGAGGAGTGCTGGAGCCCGGCTCTAAGACCTCTGAGCCATGAACTCGGTTTCCCCCAGTGCAGTGCAGTATGTGGGGGGAGTGATGCAGGATGAGCTGGTGGAGACCCGGAGGCAGCAGCCCCTGGAACGGCGAGGCAGCTTTGGTCGCAGGCAGACCCAGAGTCCAGACCCCAGCAGAGAGGCAACCGGAGAGCCGGATGAAGTCGACAAACTCAAGGCCAAGCTGATGTCGGCGTGGAACAACGTCAAATACGGTACGTTGTGGTTCTTCAGGGAAGAGTATGAGTGTGTTTGCATTTATTTACCAGCCGTTGTGTGCTTTTGTTTATGCATGTGTGTGCCCATGTGTAAGACTGTGTGCATTTGTGTACTTTTTATGTCACAAATCTTCTTCGGTAAAGTTTATTCAAAACAGCAGTGACACGGATCTGACGTGTAACATAAGTCAGCTTCCCCTCTCAGCTACTTTGGGAATTTCCTCGTCCAACTTCCCCTTTCCCTGCTCTTCTCTCTGCCTCAGGCTGGTCTGTTAAGTCTAAAACCACCTTCAACAAGACATCCCCTGTCACCATCCTGGGACACTCCTATCTGCTCAACAGTGAGGGTAAGCTCAAACCACAAACATAAAAAAAACAACTACTCTGTATGTTTAGATGAATCTGTTTCCCACTGAGTCTCCTTTTCTTCACTGAAAAGGGAAATGTGAGATTGTTAGTCGACAGAGTGGGCAGACCCAAAATGTTGTGGTATTGTGCGTATTGGTTAACCACTATGGTGTAAGCCTCTTTCCTTCAACAGGTGGCTGGGTTGACATCAGAAAACACAAAACCATAGGAGATAAAATAACAGGAGGGTTTATCCCTCTCACCTCTGTTTCACAGAAGAGTCCTCGAAACTGGTCTTCATGCCAAATCTACATCACAGACAACATTAATCTTTGAATTCATGATTGTTTGATGATCTCTCTGTCTCTTTACCTCCTTCTGTCTCAGATGAGGTAGAGCGTTTCCGGTTGGCCTTTGTATCCAGGCTCTGGCTCACCTACAGGAGGGAGTTCCCTCAGCTGGAGGGCTCCAGCTGGACCACGGACTGTGGTTGGGGCTGCATGCTGCGCAGTGGGCAGATGCTTCTGGCACAGGGGCTCCTCGTCCATTTGATGCCACAAGGTTTGTCCGTCTCTCTCTCTCACATCATTTGGACTCCCACTCTCTCACAGAAAGTTTAGGTTGGTCTACATAGAAGGAATACTATGTGACAGTCAGTCACTTGCTTTATCAGGGCTGGTTGTTGTTTTGCCCAATCATTTAAACAATTTTGACTATTCTGACTGCAAGCCTCACCGTGTACCTGAGGCTGCCTAAAAAAAAAAAAAGCACACCATTTAATTGAAAACATCTAAGAATCATTGAGTCAAGACAGATAAATATATTCTCTGCCACACGCCTGTCCCTCCTCCTTCTCTGACCCTTGCTTCTCTGCTTCGTCTTTCTCTTATCCACCCATAGTTTCTTTCATTAGCTGATGGGGTTATTTCTCACTCTCATTCTATCTCATTATTTGTCTGCTCTTTTATTCACTGATTTCCCATGTCTTGCTCATTGTCAGCCTCTAGTTCTTTTTGCTATCTGCTGTCTGCTGTTGTCTCTGGCCCTTCATCTGTTGTTTCTGTCCTTTATTCCATCTGTCTCTTCTGTTGTCTTTTCTTTTTGATGGCGTTGTGTTGATTAGTATGGAACACAGAAGACTTCTGCTGTGTGATTGCTTTTGGCTAAAACCTGTTTTTGTTTTTTTTAACTCGTGTATGATATCCATGCATATGTTAAAACTCTAAAATGGGCACATTTGCTATGGCTGGGTACCCTCTCCATATTCTGCTATTAAGAAACATGCTGTAGAAAATACCAATCAGCTTGTCACAGCTGTCCTGGTTAACGATGCCAGTAACATTCAAAACAGAAAGATTGCACCTTAAACCAGATTCATCTCAGCAAGACGCTCCAGCTGCAATCTCAGATGCACACAGATACGGATTGATCAGAATAATCTTTGGACAACTTCATGTGTGATGCAGTGTGCATGTAAATTACTGTTGACCTGCTGTCACATCAGCATGTTTTTATGGTCCCATGCTATTTTACTTACAGATTTCAACACTTGAGTGAATAATATATCCACTTTTGTGTTACCTGGTCAGCCAATGACATTTTCACTCTGCTACACATGAGATGCCCTCCCATCTTTGCTATAGGTCACTATAGAAACACTGTGCAGAAAGTCACTGATTTCAGCTTAAAAGCTAAAGACGGATTACTAGACTTTTTTAGTCCCAGATCTTTTTATATTGTTGATAAGCTGAGTTTGACTCTACTCGAAGGCTGACAGCAAGCCTTTTTGTGTTCTGTAGACTGGGCTTGGCCAGATGCACAGCAGCTATCCGATGTGGACTTGGAGGTGTTCAGGCCGCACTCCCCAGCGCGCGCTGGAGGGGTCCCTATCCCCTCCTTTGGGTCTCCGCGGGGGCCCAGCACCCCACAGAAGTCCCTAACAAGTGAACAGACATCCAAGTGTATCCCGAGGAAGAAGCCTGAGTCTGGGAGGGACAGGCAGGCAGAGTCCACCCACCGCAAACTGCTGACCTGGTTTGGGGACCAGCCTCCAGCTCCTTTTGGGGTTCACCAGCTGGTGGAACTGGGCAAGAGCTCAGGGAAGAAGGCTGGTGACTGGTATGGCCCCTCTGTAGTGGCACACATACTAAGGTAAGGGCTCTATGTTCGAAGAGACGTTGTTCTCATAAGTGACAGTTTAGGCTACTACTTTATGAAATGATTCACATAGTTTATTAAACATTGATCAGAGTCATGCATACATTTTGCAGCACATTGACAGTCTAACCCCCTGCATGTTTTTTTTTTCTTTTCCTTTAGGAAAGCAGTGGCGAAAACCTCTGAGGTCCACAACCTGGCTGTGTATGTGGCTCAAGACTGTACAGGTATGCTTAACAGGCTAGTTGGGTGTAATATGTGATACAGATAGTGTGCCTTGTGATAGTTCAGGGAGCAACATAACAGTTGAGTGTATTTTGTTTTGAATTCTTAGATTGGTTTTGCTCAAACCTTTTTTTTTTTTTTTAATGATATAATCTGAAGCAATTCTTATCTGTGCCTGTTTTTGCACCAGTGTACAAAGAGGATGTGGTACATCTGTGTGATCAGTCACTAAGCCAGACTCCCTCTGAACTGCCCAGCCAAGCCTGGAAGTCAGTCATCATACTGGTGCCTGTCCGGCTGGGAGGCGAGGCACTCAACCCCTCCTACATCGAATGTGTCAAGGTCTGTATGCTCTCTCGCACCACCCATCCATTTACTGATTCTTCTGTATGTTGTGTTCTCTAGAGCAGTGGGGCCTGTTTCTGTTTGACACCCACATTTATGACGGTTGCAGTATTTTCATGAACTGGTCCCAGGAGTGACCAAAACACTGGAGAAAAAAAAAAAAACGAACATAGTTCATGATCTTGATTTATGCACCTATACCATGTATTAAGTTTTAGTGATCATGTTTTTACTGGCATGATATTTTTGATTTAATCTTTATTTCACCAGAAAATAATGTCAGACCCATATTGCAACCTAAAGCCCTGGACAGAGAGAAAGCTCCTATTGTTCTCAGTATCTGCAGGCAAACTAGAGGTCATAAGTGCCATGTCAAAGCAGTGACAAAACATCAAGCTTCAGCACAGAACCTGGTTCAGTTTCTGGGCATCTACGCAGGGAACAGATGTCCAGAATAGTGCTTTTACATTTGTAAACTGCAGGAGTGACTAGTTGATTGTTTCTCCTCCTGTGTTGATGCTACTACTCTCCATTGTGCAGTGTGCGCTAACAGCGTCATATGCTGCGTATCAAAAGACACATGTCCACTGACACTTTCTGTCCGTCCAGAGCTTTAGTTGTGCTCTCTGTTGTTCCTAGTTCCACCTCCTTAAAAATACTCTCTCTGCTCTTTTTCAGAACATCCTGCAGCTGGAGTGTTGTATTGGAATAATTGGAGGCAAACCCAAGCATTCACTCTACTTCATAGGCTTCCAAGGTGAGACTCAGCCTCGATTTGCTCTTTGAAAGGCAGGATTTTGTTTAGATGGTATACTGTGTACAAATGATTACAAAGATGCAACTTATAGGGCCTTAAAGCTACTGTACATTAGCAAGCTTCACTAACTGGCTGTACAGTATCTTCCTCAAAACCTGTTTAAGAGAAGTGAGCTTGTGTTATCCAAACATTGTGTACCTGCATTGAATGTAGTGCTGGGACAATAGACCCTTTTCACAGCAGCCATTTTGACATAAACAGCAGGGTAAACACAGTTGTTACTAATGGCATTTAGGTCTAACAGAGGCGAGGCTCTGGTATTCCTGTTGGTTCACTGGAAAGCCTCTGGCGCACTAATATGGAGTCTTCATTAATGTCATTAGGCACACATTTGTTTACCCTTCTATTTCATGTCAAAATGGTTGCTGTGAAAAGAGTCTATATCTTTCAACAAGTATCTCAACATATTGTAGGGGTGACTACTGGTGCTTTCATGAGATATTTAAATATGAGATTTTTCTCATGTGTATGTAGACGTGGTTACCAAGCACAAATAACATGTAGAACAGTATAATAAGTTCAGAAAACCACATCCCAGGAAAAGATAACACATATTCCATTGATATCTTTGCTTTCCAAAATCTAGTCTAATTTAATCTATTCTGTCTTGTCTCACTTCATAAAAATGATTACTATATTATTATTCATTATTTATTATAGTTTTTATATCGCCCAACTCCACATGTCATACTCCCAGTTCTTTGTCACTTTGATCTCGTTTTCCACACTTCCTGAGTTGTTGTGGAAAGACTTTTTGTCTCAGTTGACAAGAGCTTGCAAACTGGAAAAAAATACCCACTGAACTTGATCACTCATTTGAACATTTTTATGTCAGTCCGCACGGGAAGACTGTTAAGAGTCAGCTGTCAGGTTAACCATTCAGACGGTGGCGAAACCAACAATTAGACACTATTGCAATGTGCAGGGCAGAGTGACAAAGTTTAAGAACAGGCAAAGGCCAAAGACTGGATATAACTAGGACATTCAGATGTTATCGTCTCAAGAAGTTGCCATGCTGTGTGTCAGCTGACCCCCTTGTGATTCATCCGCCAAAGACCAGTTTAACTAGCATTTAGCACTTGGGGAGTGCTGATTTTGGACCTTCGCTGTGAGATCTCATTATTCTACCTGACTCCTTCCTGTTCAAGAAACTCTTCAAGAGTGGTTTACGAATCAAACAATTTTAATTCATGCACAGACAGAAAAGCACTGCAATGTGGAAAATGCAAGTTCTCTCAAGTGTAAAACAATGCAGCTATTTTTGTAAAGAAGAGAGCAGAGAAAGGGAGGGTATCTTCAGATAATGTTGCTGAGGAATGATTGAAGGTCAGGAAAAGCATTCCTTTGATAATACAGATATGTTTCTCCCTCGTCCGTCTTCTTGTCCACCAGACGAGCAGCTGCTGTATCTGGACCCTCACTACTGTCAGCCTGTGGTGGACGTCACACAAGTCAACTTCCCACTGGAGGTTGGTTGCACTCTCCGTGTCTCTACATGTGTCTGTATGTCTGTCTCTGTATCTTTATCAGTCCAGTCTGTCTGCCTTTTATCTCTTTCTATCACACCATACTGGACTTTGACATATGACTTTGGAGTTTTTTTTTATGTCTTTTTTTTTTCCCCCAAAGAGACACAATACAAACAGAGAGCATGAGGTCATGGGGAGTCACAATACAGATAATGATACTTAGGCATTTGCAATCCTCTTTTTCCTGTTGTAGCCTCAGATTATAGGTTAGCCACTTGTATTTAAATCCCTCGGGGCGTATCCAAACATTTAGACATTAAAACCCAGTGTGTTGGAGGTTATTTTCAACACCTCCTGCCAGAATGGCTTGATAAGTCCAGAAAATATGTGTGTGGTTCACAATTGTTGTCCCACCTTCCCTCCAGTGTCGCAGTAGAGTCCAGGGGCCTCATTTATCAACCCGTGCGTAGAAAAGGTTCTAAATTCTTTCGTAGGAATGAAACTTAGAATGTGTGTAAGTACAAAAAAATCCGTATTTATCAAACATGCGGACACCGGTCCTACGCATACCGGTAAGTAATCTGTGATGATAAATCCCACCTGTTCTAAACTACCATGCTCGTGCATGGTTAGGCTCATTTGCATTCAGAAACGCCTCCAATTGACCATATATGGTAGCAGCAATGCCTTTAAGAATGCGTGAATGTATTTTTTTCCTCGGCCTTTTAGAGGGCCTATTCCGCGCTCAATGATGGTTCTTGAACGCGCATGAACGCCACGGCCTCAGTGGATCTCCCCGATTACCTATACCTATGTACTTACACACATTCTAAGTTTCATTCCTACGAAAGAATTTAGAACCTTTTACCTATAGAGCTGTTATAATAAACCATACGAAGCCCAGAAAATAATTTCGAAACGTTGTAACACTCACCAATAAGCCAGCCATCTTCAACAGTTCCTGCTTGGAGGCGCACACCCACAGAGCTGTTCTGCAGAATAACTGAGTTGTGCGTTCCTCCAGGCCACCGGGCAACAACGTTTAACAGAGACATTTGCATCGCAGATTATTTGTGCATTGATTGAATGAAACTGAATTGTGTGATGGTGTTTTTATTGCGATGTGGGTGCAATCTATGGCTCCAATTATGTTTGGGAATCCGGCGATGGCATGAAATTCTCGTTTAATTTCGGCTTGTTGGTGATGTCTGTATGGGAACTGGATGTAAGTTGGGGCCAGAGAAATTATTGCATCCAACACTGCCGGCATGATTCTGCTTAGTGTCGGCTGCGAAATGCCGCATATGTCTCCAAACTCTCACTGAAATGTTCCGGTGACCAAAAATCCCAGGGTGGACAGGAGCTGGATGCGCACTGGGATGGCTTTGGTGCGTTTTGTCTCTCGCTCCAAAATTGGTTGTAAATCATGGCATAAATCCATCAGTATGTTTTTGGGGAAGCGGTACCTGCTGAGAAGCCACTCTGTGCTCTCACTATCAGCACGCTCTTTGAAAACGCACTCCCTGTGGAGCACACGGTTCTCCAAATCCTCCAATAGTGCAAGATAAGCCATGTCACTTGCATTTCAAGTTTTCTTTTCAGGTTGTCCTGTCACAGCTGTCTTTTATAACTTGTTACACCAATTATTCAAATTGTCTGCTAAATTACTAATTGAGATTTTTTATTAATTAGTGGAAACAGGGAACATGTGAAGTTTGAGATTGCTGAACACTGTGACTCTGTTTGTGCGTTCTATTTGTAGTTTCACTGCTCTACCACCAGGTTTTGTGTGTACGCATGTTAAGAGTTGTGCTTAAATTTACACATGTTCCTAGGCACAAGTACAAGTTGATAAATCCCATACTTTGCGTGGCAACGTTCTTACGCACCCATTACGCACACATCTGTGCGTACACACGGTTGATAAATGAGGCCCCAGGTTTGTTTGGTTTTCTGTTAAGAGGTGATGAAGAAACAACAGCAAGAGTCTCTCCAGGATAAAGAGTTTGTGGAGCAGAGTTGGGTTTCCCAGGCATCAGTCCACGTCTCCTCTGTTTTTTGTTTTTGTTTTTTTTTGCATTTCCTTCTCCCACCTTTGTTGCAAATACTGGCATACTGTTTTAATATTTGGGGTTTGTTCAAGATGCCATAATATATCCTGGTTATAACACACTTGTTAGTCTCTGAATGATATTTTCGTAAGTGTAGATGGCTCTTTTGGTTTAAGCCTTTTATCTCTTTAGAAAAATAGCTTCAGAGCTGTAAGTATCTATAGAAATCCGTCCTGTCCAACTCGTGCATCTGGCATAGATTTTGAAAGCTATCCAGCTCCCAGTTGGCAACAATTCAACACAGCAACAGTTCCATATTGAGACCATTTCCTGTGATGCTGGTATGAAATCTGGATCATATGCTGGCCAACTGTGTAACTTGATCTCTCTTTGAAGCTGAAATCGCTTAACTGCCTCCGTCCACATTTTATGTGAGACTTAATCCATGGGTTTGGTTTTCGATGCCAACCCCTCTATCTCTTGAGGGCAGCCAAGGAGTGACTCTATTGGTGTGCCTATTCAGCATATTTCAGTACCCTTCCATTTAGCCACAAAAGTGGAATTAGACCAGTTTACTAGATGTCTCAGATGGTCTGACAGATAATAATCCATTAGACAAGGAAGAGCTAGCCACCCCTTTCCTTTTTGTAGCTGAAGTGTTGAATAATTCACGCTGGGTTTCTTGTTACTGCAAATAAATCATGATATATGCTTATTCCACTCTCTGAATTGTTTGAGAGGGATCTCTACTGGATTTTGTCTGATTGTGTGTGTATAAAGATTTTTAGTAGGTTTTAAAGGCTCTCTGGATCCTAACATAGAGTATTAGTTATCCTGTTGGTTACAGGGTCTCTGATCTTAAAGATTGTTGTGTCTGCTTGCTTTTTCCAAAATCTCCAGGCCAGTAATTTTGCAGCTTTTGGTCCTGCTTAATGGAAACTCTGCTTCCTAAACCTTATGGTTTTTTTTTTTATTATTCCTTCACCAAGTACTTTATCAGTTTCCTGTCTGATTGGTATCGTTTTCAGTCCTTACTTGTATTGCTAGTAAGACCTCCGTGACTTTATCACAATCTCCTAACACTGGACTGATGACACCCAAATCCTGACCTCTGTTTTTCCGTCCTACATGACCACCCCTTTTTTTACCACGCTCATTTCTGTGTTAGTATCAGTCTGTTTCAAAGTTTCTTGAATTAGGGGGATTTTTCTTGGCCAGTGCTAGAGCGTACTGACCATGTCAGTGACCATATCATGCCCCTTGTCACTGGAAATCCCAGACCATGTTTTGACTGCAACGACCCTTAAATATGACGTGTCCAGTACTGAGTTGTTAACACCTTGACCTTTTTATCGTATGATCTCTCTCCCTCCACCACTCTCCAGTCATTCCACTGTAGTTCTCCCAGAAAGATGCCCTTCAGCCGCATGGATCCCAGCTGCACCATTGGATTTTACGCAAAGAACAAGAAGGACTTTGAGTCTCTGTGTTCTGCTGTCAGTGCAGTGAGTTTCTGTCCTCTTCCCACAGCCTGATAGAGAATACATAGAATAAATATATTTTGTTCACTTACGGGTCTTAAATGCATATTGAGTTTGCACTGTTAAATATTTCTCCCTTTGTTTAAATTGTACAAATGTATTCATTTCTTTGTTTTCACTTTTAACTAGATTATATTTCAATTCACACCACAGTAACCCGTAATGGTGTGCAGTAGCCTGGAAAACCACTTAAATTGAAAACAAGACAGCTCCACTCCCAGAAGATTTTTCTTCTGAGAGCTCACAGACAAACATTTAGTTTGTGTATCAACTTGACTTAAGAAAAAGCTTCTATTTGCCCAGGAGAGGCGCACATACAGACATTACAGTGCCAACACACCAAAACATATTTGTACATACTTAATGCAAAAAAATTTCAATTAACTAAGAGAAACTAAGTGGAGATATCAAAATGTTGGAGGTAACATAGTGAATGTCATGAATGTCATGTCATAAGAGAGTTAGAGATGCTTAGATTTGGCCCACAGTCTGAAAAAGATGGTTTTACCACATTTGCATGATTTTTCCATTTAACTCTGCATCTGTGTTTGAGATGAGGCCAGTTTCACAGTCGCAGCTTGAGTCTAGTCCCTTATGAAACTGCTTTACAGCAGAGATCCCAACTGGTTAAACATTTTTAGTCTATAATTAGGCTTAAGCCTTGTCTGTGAAACCAGCTCATAGTGTTCTGGGGCCATGAATTTTGACCTGGTTTTGTTTTCATCCCAGGCCCTGTCATCGTCCAAGGAGAAGTACCCCATCTTTACGTTTGTGGAGGGCCAGGGTCAGGACTATGGACTAGAGGGCCACAGCAGTAATCACAGCGGGCCTGCAGCCCACATCCTGCCCCCGGGCAGGCTGAGCAGGAGCAACAATATAGGCAGCACCGATGAGTTTGTCTTCCTGTAAGACACTGTGCACTGAGGAGGATGCACTCCAAACTGTGACCCACAGGGGTCAGAAGAGGGCACCCTTTTTCTCACTTCAAAGAGAAGAACTCTATTCTCCAGATGGTGCAGCTGCAAGGCGGACTGATGCTTGTGTGCTTCATCACCCTCACTGGTTTATGGCCCTTGCTGCGAGTCATCACCTCTGTGGACCAACATGGGTATCTATAAGCTAACAGGCTTCACTGGGCACTGCTGGAGCATTATTTTCCAACTGAGCAAAAAACATTATTTCAAAAAGGAATATTGTTTCAAATGTTTGATGTACTTGGGATGTGCTTGAAGCATATGCTTTTTCAGCTACTGTTTTTTTCCCCCAAGTTTGAGCTGGAGATGCTAAAGCTATTGTGTGGTGTACATGGTATTTAAAAAAAATAAAAATAAAAAATTGAGAAGGGGGAGGATTATAACGAGAGACACTTGGGAAAGGTCCCTAATATTGTCCTTGATAGTAAGGACTTGTATTATAAACCATCTGCTGTACACTCTTGTTTTTTTGTTCTTTATTCTCTGTATTAATTTATCAATTTTATGGATATAATGTGTGTGTATGAGTATGTTTGTATGGTGAGATAGTTATTTTGTGTAGTCCTGAATAGGTCTGCTGCTGTCTTGAGGAGTTGATCATGCTTCCTTCCGCAGAAATTTCATATTTTTCCAAAAGTGTCTTGAATAGCTGTAAATTCTTTCTAGCATTGCAATCTGCCCCCAGACCATACAGCCTTTGAACACTTCCCACTTGATTCTGTCAGTAATGATTTGCTACAGCTTTGATCTCCCACACGGTTCCAGCTGTGGCTGCGGCTTGCTGTCATTCACCTCACTAGCAGAAACTCACAACACTACCAGAAATCTGCTGTTACAATTTTCCCGTTGTCCACGGAGTTACATGCGCTCCCAGGTCGGGGCTCAGTACAAATGATCCCTTTTAGCTGGAGATGTTGTGGTGCTTTAAGTGTATCTCTGCCTGCTGACCTGCTGAATGGGGTTTTGACCTGGATTTGTTGTCTTCAAGCTTCTATCGTACTGTCATTGTGTTTTGTTTGTCACTTTCTTTTTCTTTTCTTTTTTTTTTTTACATGAAGGCTACCATTGCAAGTTGCACTACTATTGTTGATGCTACTTGGTTTGTTGTTCTGATTAAACTTGAAACACTGGAATCACATGTCAGTGTTGCATGTCATACTTAAATACAGGGATTTTCAACCTCTCTCATGTTCCAGACTCTGTAATTGACTTTCATTATGTTGCTCTTTCAGCTGCATTTTCCTTGGGACACTGAAATGCTAAAGATATTCTGGTTTGTGTTAAGTAGTAACTTTTTAGGCATTATACTTGACCACTGACAAGTGAATGCACAATGGTGAGATTAAAACATAATGTTAAAATAATCACTCATACATTTTTTTTTTTTTTTTTTTTTTTTTAACATTTTACATA
>OMLB01034616.1:0-15569 GCA_900302555.1 Myripristis jacobus | reverse complement strand
TATTTTTTTTTTTTTTTTTTTTGTATTGTAACAGTTTACAGAGAATTAGAGCGAAATAAACAAACCCTCATGTTGCTGAGGACTCCACTTTGAAAACCACTGCTTGAGTGGCTCACACATTCCTGAAGAGATGCACTCTTCAGTTGCTCTCAGCCGTCCACTGCAGGAGCAGCACTAACCTCTTACTTGAGGACAAAAGGTAATGCTCTCTATATTAGATTAGAATGCATATTTGGGTTCACTTTGGATGATTTTTAGCAATTTTGAAAACAGATTTTCTTTTAGATGACAAACAAATTAAATTTGACATGCATAATGTACTTAATCTCCAAGCCCCTGAATTATTCACTGCACTGATGTCACAAGCTGAGAGAGCAATGCTGATGTATAAATGGTGACACAGTAGTGCAGTTTATTGTAATGCAATATTTTGTTGGACGTGTGATTGGATAAATGTTTGACCCAGATTTTATCTAGGTATGTGACGTGATGCTTTACATGATTGCTCTTATCTATAGATAGCATAACTTTCTCATTTTGTCTTCTGCAATAGCAAATACAGAAAAAAACAAAACAAACAAACAAAAAAAAAACAGGCTTAGTACAGCCTGATATGAATTTTTGCCCATTTTCATTTAGGATGAGTGTCTACAGGTTCTCAAATCTGAAAATGTTTAATCATAATTCTAAATTCAAGGCTTAAGAAGTTCTTGAATACAGTGAACTGTAGCATTTTCAGTTTTCATTATCACCTTTATATCGTTATAATTAATTCTATTATGGAAAATGGTCCTATATTTCATTCTGGCATTGCATTTAATTTGATGAAACTTGGAAAGACTCTAAAAATGGATACTAAGTAATCTGTGAGTGTGCGTGTAAATTGCAGTCTGTATTAAAAAAGCTGAATGCCTGCTGTACAGACCTTGTACAGTGAGTACTAGATGATGGTCTAGGTATAATAGCCTACACACAGAGCCCTGCTATCGCTGCGCACGCGTGCGCATTACGGGGCAGCCGTGACTAGACATTCGGTCATAGGAACGGTGGAGGGGGGCGCTCGAGCCACGTCGGTGAAACAAATCAACGCTTCAAGGCAGATTACAAAGAGGGTGAGTATACTTAATTGCGACAACCGCTGCGGCTTTATTATCTAGCCCAAATACCAAGTCAGGAGCGCAGATATTCACGAAGGACTGCCTGTCCTATTGATGCGGGTAGGTCCGTCGCACAAGCACAGTCCGCCATTCCCCCTTTTTATATTTAACGAGACACCCTTTCATGCTCTGTGTAAGGAATTTCTCTCTGGCATAGGCTCACGTACAAAATGTATTTCCCTGTCTCAAGTTCAAGTTCAGACGTAGAGCCTGCAGCTGTAATTGCATATGCGCGCAAGGGGTGATTTGGTGCAGCGCAGCAGGAGAATGAAGAACCTACACCTGATAGGCGTTGTGCAAAACTAAACCAGATCTTACCCATACTGTGCACCCACTTTATGTATTAGCAAAAATTAGTTGACTATAGAACAATGCTTTCATCCTTATTATAATAGTTCTGCCACTATTGTCTTATCACTAGCCAACTAAATGACTGAATGTTTATTTAGACAAATTACTTTTGCACTTGATTGCAATGCCATTTTTTGGAGTGTTGTAAAGATAATTATCCTCTCTCTCTCCCATACTGTGTGACTCCTGCTGCTACCCTTCATTCCCGCTCCACCTCCCACAGGTCCCTGCTGCTTACCCAGGAGCAGGAGATCTGGGGCAATGTCGACGCCAGATCCCCCCATGGGAGGTACCCCTCGCCCAGGTCCTTCGCCCGGTCCGGGACCCTCTCCAGGGGCTATGTTGGGCCCCAGCCCTGGGCCCTCTCCAGGCTCTTCTCACAGTATGATGGGCCCCAGCCCTGGCCCTCCCTCCTCTGGACATTCGCAGCCAGGGCCCTCTGGGTATGGCCAGGACAGCATGCACCCCCTGCACAAAGTAAGGACATTCTGAACAGTCCAAATGAAGTCTTTTTAGTTGCGCTGCTGGCACGACTAAAAAAGACCATCGCTGCTAAATGCCTTGTTACTTGGGAGGGATAATAGGAGTTCTGTTTTACTCCAATATAGAAATCAGAGGCAACAAAGTCATAGCCATTAGCCAGCATCTAGTTGAGTGTGGTTCAAACAAATACAATTTTTTAAACATTGCATCGTGTCATAGAGTTTATGTTGGCCTTTGTAAAGGAATTAATTACCATGGCACAACACTTTTCTGAAGACATCTGTAGACTTGTTAATGCAAATATAAATTAATTATGATATACTGCTGTACATTCAGTTTTCATATACGACTCCAACAATGACATTATGCATATGATCTTTTCATAATGATTCCTTTATTTCATACAGGATACTTTCTGATATTGTGATATGGTTATTTATTATGCTGATTATTTCTAAGTTACTAATCCATGTTTTAGTCTGCAGTTGTCACTGCGCATATCATCTACATGTAACAATTGTAACTGCAGTAACATTTTATCATAATCCAGGTTAATAATCCATACTCCTTCATTCGTTATCATTTATATTAGTTTATATTATGTTTCTGTATATGCTAATTTTATATTCTGTTTGTGTGCTTATCTTCTTTTCCAGCGCAGTCTTATTATTGCAGATTTTCATAAAGTTTAACCATATCTTACCTTAACACTGTTGTAACTTTTCTCACAGCCCATGGAGGGCATGCACGAGAAGAGCATGAGTGAGGAGGGCCGGTTCAGCCAGATGAAGGGGCTGACCATGAGGCAGGGCGGGCACAGTGGCATGGGCCCCCCACCCAGTCCTCTGGACCAACACTCACAAGGTATGCAGACTCCATAGACTTCATTTAAGCAATTTCATCCCTTCCAGCATTGTGTAATACAGTTATTTTTTAAGTGTGATGTGCTCTACTGGTTTCGTCATGATGTGGTGTGGCTGGCTCATAGGGAGTGTCTCTAATGCCGCAAGCTATAAAATAAAGGATGAACTCTTTTTAAATCCTGTTGTTCCTTTACATGTGAAGATATTTTGAAACATGCTATGCCACAGCTCACTCTAGCCAGCCAAAACAACGGCAGAGGTATTGGTCAGGTGGCAAGCCTCTTACAGGTGTGGCTTTGTCCCTTTCCCCAGCCTATTACAAGGAAGGGATGCAGAGAATTAAATAAAGCAGACAATTTGCTTTTGGGTAATCAGACAAGCTTAGTATGCACCTCTGTGAGGCATAGTTTGTTAATCTGAGAACAACTTAGAACAGGTTTGCAGGGATGAGTACTGTGTTGAAATAACTCAGACGTCTTTGGTTATACTGTAAGCTTTTGTTTTAATCCCCATGTGACTTATGCACTGCTGTGTATGTGTGTCTGTCTGTGTCCTCTAGGCTACCACTCTCCATTAGGTGGCTCTGACCATTCCAGCCCTGTCCCCTCAAACGGTCCCCCCTCTGGTCCACTTATGCCGTCTTCTTCTTCTTCCTCCTCCTCTGGTGGTCCCGGCTCTGCCTCTACACCCTTAGACGGCCAGGGTGGAGACCAACAGACACTGGGTCCCAACACCCGGCCTGGTCCTCAAGGTACTTCTGGCCCGGGCCCTAGCCCTGTGCCCAGTCTGACATCCAGTGTCCCAAACGTCGGATCAGGTCTTGGATCTGCTGGCCCTGGCGGCCCTGGAGGTCCTGGGGGTCCTGGTGGCCCTACTCCCTTCAACCAAAACCAACTGCACCAGCTCAGAGCCCAGATCATGGCCTATAAGATGCTGGCCCGGGGACAGCCCCTGCCAGATCACCTCCAGATGGCCGTCCAAGGGAAGAGGCCAATGCCTGGGATGCAGCAGCCCATGCCCAGCCTGGCTCCTGGAGCTGCAGCAGGACCAGGAGGTGGACCAGGAGGACCAGGTTCTGGACCAGGGCCCATGGGTACAGGGTACACCAGAGCTCACGGTAAGGGGCGTACATAGAGAGTATGCTATAGCACAACTCTGTATAGTCTACTCTTTTTAAATTTGGTGAGAGGACTTGGGCTTTTTGATAGAAGATGTCTTATTGGCCTATCCTTCACATCTCACTGAACACAGCCTTGTTTTTTAACGTGGTGCTGTCGCCATGATGACGTCTCAGAGGTCATAGCTTCCCAACGGCATTTGAACGCACCAGAAGACATGCAGACTATTCAAATCGGTGTGAGCATTAAACTGAAATAGCAGAGGACAATTAAGTAACTGACAAAAAATAAATCATGGATGTGTTACCTATGTGAGGGATTATCAAGCAAGATGCAAGTCTCTACAATTTGATTTTGTACGTTACTGAAATGAATGGAAACAGGTGGAAAATCTGAGAAAAGTATGGTGTAATGTAAAGTATACATTAATTGTAATAACTGGGCTAACATGCAGAAACAGCAGTCTAGTCTAACGGCAGAATCTCCACACCTTAGCTGCAAATTTTCACACAACTCCCACAGTCTTGCTCTCATAAGAATTATGTAAATGCATCATAGGACAGGGTCTGATTTGTTTTTTCTTGTAGGGATGATGGGTCCCAACATGCCTCCACCTGGCCCATCAGGAGTCCCAACTGGGATGCAGGGACAAAACCCTAATGGGCCTCCCAAGACCTGGCCAGAGGGTATGTGGAACTGTCCTAAGATCTGTTGAAGCTGGACTTTTACATATGTACTGAGCCGGTCCAAGTACCTTTAGTAGAAAACTGGGTTGGATGTCAGAGGAACAAGAGAGCTGGTATGCCTCTGAAGTTATTAACAGTGCACAAAAAGTTTTTTTGTAGTTATTACCCAATATTGATCAGGTATTAACAGGTTTAGATGCTGGACTTTCATTAAATATTGGATGGTGGCCAGTTAGTGTTGTCAACTACCAGTCTGATGTAGACATGACGTTATATTTTCTGTCTTTATTTCTTTCTTTCTGTATTTATTCAGTCAGTCACTTTTCTAAAGTGTTTTTTTTCTTTTAAAGGCGGCAATGTTTCCCTGCTTAGTCACCTTGACTTCAAGAATTTCATGTCTGACAAATGCAATTCAGGGCCAAACACTAAATACTTACAGCTATACTGAATTTTTATCCCATGAAAGTGATACACATTAAAAATATCGAATATTGGCACTTACCAGCAAATATCAGCAACTTGAGTCTATAAGTGCTGGTATTGCTCTTGGCCTCCAGAATCCCATAACAGGTGAACTCTAGCTGTTTGGCCAGCCTGTAGACTGGAGCAGGATGAAACTTAGCATGATGACAATCCTCTCCCTCTTCATTCCCTCCCTTACCTCCAGGCCCCATGGTGAATGCTGCGGCACCCTCCAACGCACCCCAAAAGTTGATCCCCCCTCAGCCCACCGGCCGACCTTCACCTGCGCCCCCTTCGGTCCCCCCTGCTGCCTCCCCTGTGATGCCCCCCCAAACGCAGTCTCCTGGCCAGCCAGCACAGCCCACTCCCATGATGCTTCACCACGCCAAGCAGAACCGCATCACCCCCATCCAGAAACCCTGCGGCCTGGACCCTGTGGAGATACTGCAGGAGAGGGAGTACAGGTATCCCAGCCATTCTGGGAATGTTTCCTCCATCTCATTTAATTTTCCTTCATCTCATTTGAGGGCCCGATCAGAGATACTTATCAGAAATATCATTAACAAAGTAATGTTTATTCTCTCAAATATGTTTTTCATAATGTACACTCCAATGTGAGGACGACTCAAATCATTTTGCAGACTTATACAAAGATATACAAATGATGTGAGTCAGCACAACATATATAGCAGGTGTCAGTATAGACTTCCAAAATGTCTGTTTTTGGATGAAAATATCTTACTGGATCATTAATTGTTCATTCCTTTTTTCTTTTTTTTTTTTTACAAAGTATTTAAAATAGATAAAGTTAAATTGCAAGCCATTACCCATTGTTTCCTCAGGCTTCAGGCTCGTATCACCCATCGTATTGCTGAGCTGGAGAACCTGCCCGGCTCTCTGGCTGGTGATCTACGTACCAAAGCTACTATAGAGCTCAAAGCCCTGAGGCTGCTCAACTTCCAGAGACAGGTAAGTGCTCTGTCACTGCAGGTCATTCGGAATGGAGGAGGTTTGCAATTTGACCTTGTAAATTCTTAACTTTTTTTGTATGTGTCTATATGTGTGTGTACCTTTTACTTTTCATAGCTGCGTCAAGAGGTGGTGGTGTGCATGCGTCGTGACACAGCTCTAGAGACGGCCCTTGATGCCAAGGCCTACAAGCGCAGCAAGCGTCAGTCCCTGCGAGAGGCTCGTATCACGGAGAAGCTAGAGAAGCAGCAGAAGATTGAGCAAGAGCGGAAACGCAGGCAGAAGCACCAGGTAGGAGATCACGAAATACATCTGAGTTTCCTCTTTTATTTTTCTTTACTTTTTCTTTATCCCCCTTGCCCCCTTCCCTTCAAGAGGTCCCTTTGTCCTCTTGCCAGGCCGTCATTGTAAATAAGAATGTGTTCTTAATTGACCTGCCTGGTTAAATAAAGGTTAAATAAAAAATAAGATAAATAAACCTGTGATATCTTCTCTTCTCTTCTTGCTTATTTTCTCTTATCTTATCTCCTTTTTCTTCTGACTCCCTGTCTTATTCTAGGAGTACTTAAACAGCATCCTGCAACATGCCAAAGACTTCAAGGAGTACCACCGGTCCATCACGGGCAAGATTCAGAAACTGACCAAAGCTGTGGCCACTTACCATGCCAACACTGAGCGGGAGCAGAAGAAGGAAAATGAGCGCATTGAAAAGGAGAGAATGAGGAGGCTCATGGTAAGGGGAAATTAAAATAGTGCAACATGGACGTACAGGTGCACAGTTGTGCAAGCACGCACATACCACTCACACACGCTATGCGTCTTTTTTGTCAACCCAGGCTGAAGATGAGGAGGGCTACCGTAAGCTGATTGACCAGAAGAAGGACAAGCGTCTAGCCTACCTGCTTCAGCAGACCGACGAGTATGTGGCCAACCTTACCGAACTGGTCCGAGCTCACAAGGCTGTGCAGGCTCTTAAAGAGAAGAAGAAAAAGAAGAAGAAAAAGAAGAAGGTATGGAAGAGAAGTGGATGCTTTCTTTCTAAAAGAGGCAAAAAGGGGTCAGACTCTTCACTCTCCACCTGCTGAGTGCAACACCCTTTCCACATTTTTACTGAGCATAAACACAAACATCATGCACCACAAGTATGCAAATCATGGTGGAATCAGTTTTTAAGTTCATTGATTCCTCCCTTTGCCTATACATTGATGATTTTGTAATCGACATTCTTATATTGTCACTGACCTGCACTACTAGTGACCACTGTTTTCTGTGCTGCTGTGATCTATCAGTGACTTTTAACTTTGTGAGTGATCTGCTCAGTGGTTTGGTGACTCTTGTGTTGCAGTTGGAGAACGCTGAAGGACAAACTCCTGCACTGGGGCCTGATGGAGAGGTGAGTGGATACAGTGATATTAACTATACTACAACATAATAACTTTGTGTAGATTACACCCACTAAAATAAGCAAAAGATGGCAAAAAAGACATTTGTATCAAGATGCACACTTGCGTGTCTTCAAATATGCTGTGAATTTCCACCTCCCTGTATGCTCTGTTTTTTTGTTTTCTCGTAACTTTTCAAAAATTGACTCTCGGTTTTATTATTTGTTACATTTTGATGCAACAAACTGCCCAGTATAGTCCTAGTATTGTATCTTTCCACTAGGTTTGAGCAAGAGATGTCCATTCAAATGGCTTGTATGAATACATAATGTTAAAATTTTATCTGTTGATTTGTTGCATTCTGGTTAGCTCACTAAACATGTCTACCGGTGTCAACACAGAGGCTCCTTTCTAATAGTTAGTATTATATTACAGTGTATTAAAATGTCAGTGGATAGCTAACATTTTAGTTAGGGCTATCAGCCAATATTAGCCAAGGGTAAAACTGTGTTTTTGCAACTAGCGAAGTGAGATTTTTTCTACTGTCCACTCCAAATTATCTTGATTAGCTGTTGTTCAAATTTAAGGTACTGAAAATATTTTTTGCAAAAGCCCTGTCCAAAAAATATTTGTCACAGTCACAGTCTAGCAGAATAGTTTATGGTCTCTGATGTTGTTTCCTCCCTGCAGCCTCTGGACGAGACGAGCCAGATGAGTGACCTGCCAGTGAAGGTTATCCATGTGGACAGTGGTAACATCCTCACAGGGGTCGATGCTCCCAAAGCTGGACAGCTGGAGACCTGGTTGGAGATGAACCCCGGGTGAGATGGAGTTAAAGTGTTCATCAAAGTGTTGGGCAGCTGTTTTGGGGGTCTTGCATATTTACAATGAGGATGCATGAGGTACATGAGGATGATATGTTCTTATTACTGGATATTCTGCTAGATGTTACGTTAATATTTTTCATGCATGTCTGCATACATGTTTATGTAGTTATGAGGTGGCTCCCCGCTCAGACAGTGAAGACAGTGAGGAGGAGGAAGAGGAAGAGGTGGGTTGTTTTTTGTAAAGCATCTTTGAAGACAGATTCACACACACTGCTCCTGTGACAGAAGATCCTCCTTTTGACTGACATGCTGTGGATGCTGCCCTCTGGCAGGAGGAAGAAGAAGAGCCTCATCCATCGGCAGCTCCAGTGGAAGAAAAGAAGAAGATCCCTGACCCCGACAGCGAGGACGTGTCCGAAGTGGATGTCCGCCACATCATCGAGTGGGTCTACCTTCGTAGCTCACCTTCTTCAACGTCTTTCATCATTGCCATCGCTGGAATGTTTGACAGTGCCATAGTGGAAGATAAATCATGATGTGTTTTCTCCACAGGCACGCCAAGCAGGATGTCGATGATGAGTATGGCAGTGCAGCATTCGCCCGGGGGCTCCAGTCCTATTACTCTGTGGCTCATGCTGTCACAGAGAAGGTGGACAGACAGTCCAGTCTGCTGATAAACGGACAGCTCAAACAGTATCAGGTACAACACACAGAGACAGGACATGATAAGGAGGCCCTATCCTGCCTATCACTGGGCTCAGTCATTGTAAATTTTGCATCTCAATACTCCAATCAGCACTACAATCAATACACAGCATCATACAAAGAACTTTTTTCTCTCTCTGGTCTGTTCATTTGTGAGAGAAATTGCATTTTTGTACCGCATCTCACCAGAATAACCACCAAATAACACTGGATTTCAGGGCTATATCAATATTGATGGTTTGAAGTAAAAAAAAAACTTCCAGTAACAATATATACTGGCAGCTTGACATTTTACAGTTTAACAATAAACTTCTCAACATCGTAACACAATCTGTACCGCCATCTGCTCAGCTGTGATACGTTACTCGGCCAACTCATGTGCTATAATGTATTGTAAACAATGTAGTAGATTTAATATTAACACTGTTTTGAAACCGTCTCAAATGCTCTTTACTGCTGCATGTACTGCCAGCATATATGCCAATACCAATATATTGGTGCCAATCTATCGGTCAAGCTTTACTCTTCACTCTCATGTCCATCTGTCCTTGTCTGTCAGATTAAAGGTCTGGAGTGGTTGGTGTCGCTCTACAACAACAACCTGAACGGGATCTTGGCTGATGAAATGGGTCTGGGAAAGACTATCCAGACTATCGCCCTCATCACGTACCTCATGGAGTACAAACGCCTCAACGGCCCCTACCTCATCATTGTACCCCTCTCGTGAGCTACACCTCATTATTTTCTGCATACTTACTGTATCGTTACTCAGAGGAGCTATCAATGACTGTGAGTGATTTTTCTCTCACTGACAGGACTCTCTCTAACTGGGTGTATGAGTTTGACAAGTGGGCACCGACAGTTGTTAAAGTGTCCTACAAGGTGAGTTTTAGCAGCCACGCTGCGCAGACTTTTTCTTCACCGCCTGTGTGTGCATGTACAACATAAAAACCGCTGCACACACACAACAATTCAGAGAAGGTGGAGGAGGAAAGGCGGAGCTAAGAAAGAAGAACAACCTCTGTACAATATTGTCATGTATATCAGCAAAGAAAATTATTATATATGTGAACCACTTCAGATTGGTGTAACATACAATTTTCTAGTGCGCAAAAGACGGACAGAAGGAAGCAATACACATATTTACACACTGGATTTATTGCGTGTACAGACATGAGCTGTCATCAGGCAAATGTAATACAACCTAGCTCTATCATAAGCCTCATTTAAGCCTTAAGGAGGTGTAGACCCAAGTGTGTACATCGACAATAGCTCCTTTCCTTTGTGTATGTTTTTTTTCCCCCAAAGGCACTAATTAATTGTAAGGGGAGCCTTGCCTTATGTCAGTAGAATATTATAAACATGGTATGTTGAAAAAAGTGATTGTGTAGTTTGGATATTAAAGTTGCTGTTGGTTTGATTGTCCTCAGGGGTCTCCTGCTGCCAGGCGAGCCTTCGTCCCTCAATTGCGCAGCGGCAAGTTCAACGTTCTGCTCACCACCTACGAGTACATCATCAAGGATAAACAAGTACTGGCCAAGGTGAGATGGGGCGTGCGCACGCAAACATCGGCAGACTGGTACGCACAAATGCACGCACGCGCTCAGAAAGATGCACTCTGCAGTGACAAACGCAAATCTCTTTCTTCTCTTTTTCTCTGTCATGCTTGCCTCAAGATTTTGCTTTTTGTTCTTAAAATTTGCTGCTCATTTGATTTTCCATGAGGTGTAGATGATTTTTTTTTCAGTGTCCACCCCTCCCAAACCCCTCAAACCCTAAAAGTCTTTGAGCCTGGCCGATCTGACCGCGCCCTCAGTGCTCTCTCCTAGGTGCTGCCACACACCATCTCCACCTGTATAGTTGTAGCCGTCACGCTGCTATGCTCTCATGTAGTCATGTAGGCTTCCTGACGGTGCTGCCAGGTGGGTGTTGCAGTTCAGCCCGGAGTTTCCCCAAGTGGTGGCTCCGGCTTTGGCTCAGGACTGGGCCAGCTTGGGGCACGGGAAGACACTGGACAAGAAACCTGCCTGACTGTTTGAGCACTTTGTGTTTGACATGAGCAATGAGGCGATACTGCAGTTTCATCAGGCAGATGTTGGATGTTGGTTATGCCTATGCAGTATTTTAGATCTCCCGAATTTGCAAGATTGGATTCTGTTGATCTTGTGACCGTTTCCTGTCCTGTCCTGTCCTTCCCTTCCTCTCCCCTCCACCCTCGCCAGATCCGCTGGAAGTACATGATAGTGGACGAGGGCCACCGTATGAAGAACCACCACTGTAAGCTCACCCAGGTTCTCAACACTCATTACCTGGCCCCGCGGCGGGTGCTGCTGACCGGCACGCCGCTGCAGAACAAACTGCCCGAGCTCTGGGCGCTGCTCAACTTCCTCCTGCCCACCATCTTCAAGAGCTGCAGCACCTTCGAGCAGTGGTTCAATGCCCCATTCGCCATGACCGGAGAGAAGGTGTGTGGGTTTTCTCTGTTAGCCTCTTCACATCCTCTGTAGCCATAACACTCCAGTGTGATGAGCAGGAGGTGGCCAAGTTCAGCATCAACCCTAAAGAGCGCAAAATAATGTGTATACAATATTAAATTTAATTCGTTTTTGAATTGCTATGAGAAAGCCCAGATTTTAAATGCGGTGTTGTTGGTTGCTCTAGTGGCTTACCTGGTAGTGTGTGTCTCAGTTGTTATGTCTGAGTCCTGATCACAGCGTTCTGGGTTCAAATTCAACCCCAGGCCATCTGCTGTGTGTCCTCCCCCCTCTCCTCCCTGCCTTTCCCGTCTCTTTCTACTGTGACTGTCAAATAAAACAGAAATGCAAAACATAATAATCTTTAAAAAAAGAAAAATGCAATGTTGCAGATAGCAGCTATGTTGATTATGGAGGTCATTGTCTCAACTTTGATTTTGTCACTGTAATTACATGGGTTTTCAGTGTTGGTTAGTATTAAAATGGATCAGTAATAAAAACCATCAGTGTCTGTCTCTTTCTCTCTCCAGGTGGATCTCAATGAAGAGGAGACCATCCTGATCATCCGTCGTCTGCACAAAGTGCTCCGGCCCTTCCTGTTACGCAGGCTGAAAAAGGAAGTGGAGGCACAGCTTCCAGAGAAGGTATGGCTTACATTTATCAGCACACTCATTACATAAACAAGCAAAAAAAAAAAGCGATAAACAATATGTGTGTACGGATGTAATGTACACTATCTACAAAGTGGAGAGGCGAGTTGTAGCACAGCCTGCAGCTTTGGTGAGCAAATCTCTGCTTTTGTGTCTGGTTGTCTTTGGTGTTCTCTAACATCTTATACGCTGAAATGTTTGATTTGTCACAGAGTTATATGTGAAGTTCTGCTCTTGCTCACCCAGTCAGCTTTTCCTGTCTGTTCCTCAGGTGGAATATGTCATCAAGTGTGACATGTCGTCTCTTCAGAGGGTGCTGTACAGGCACATGCAGGCTAAGGGCGTCCTGCTGACTGACGGGTCAGAGAAAGACAAAAAGGTGAAGGCAACAACACTTTTGGTGTGAGGCAGCATTTTGTTACCAGACAAGACCAGAAGGGGGGAAAAAAGTCTCTTGAGCTTGTCTGTTATTTGATGAAAACTGCATTTGCACAGCGTAATATGATTAGGTGTAACAGGATAGAACAACAGGTGATAGAGTGCTGTGATGTACCATGTGTTTTATGTTACTGTGTATTCCAGGGGAAAGGAGGCACCAAGACTCTGATGAACACCATCATGCAGCTGAGGAAGATTTGTAACCATCCTTACATGTTCCAGCAAATAGAGGTGGGGTAGTAACATGCACACAATGCCAGTTATTCATTCACTTCAGTGTAATTGACAGGTGAAAACGTCTGTGATAGGGCTGGGTGATGTGTATATATATATATATATATATAGCGTTATCGCGATATGAGACAAGATAATGTCTGGTATCTTGGATATTGTTATATTGTGTTATGGTAAAACGTCTTTTCCTGGTTTTAAAGGGATGCAGTTTTCTGAACTTATTAGTCTGTTCTCGCTGTTTTTTTATTTGTTTCTACCTGCCTGGACTTCATATTCACTTTAATAATGACTGTTAATCAAAAATCTTAATTCCCTCATCCTAAAATTGATTTAAAAAATCAGGACAGTTTTCTTATTCAGATATAACACTTATGAAATACATAATATGAGCTTCAAATCAAAGCCACAGTCACTAAACTATAAGACTGTGTAAATATGATGCTGTTAGAGGCAATATGAATTCAATTTGTGACTGTTTTTGCAGGAATCTTTCTCTGAGCATTTGGGATTTTCTGGTGGGATAGTCCAAGGGTAAATGCTATATTTATGTCTATTGCACTTCACTACAAATGCATGCAGCACATGCACACACACACACCCACATACGCACACACTGTCTCACCATCTGTAATCCTGTATGCCCTCCCCTCCCTCAGTCCTGACCTGTATCGGGCATCAGGAAAGTTTGAGGTGCTGGATCGCATCCTGCCCAAGCTGAGAGCTACCAACCACAAAGTGCTTCTCTTCTGCCAGATGACGTCACTCATGACCATCATGGAGGATTACTTTGCCTACCGAAACTTCAAGTACCTGCGTCTTGATGGTGACGGGCTCATTTGACCCATGTGGCTTTATATTTGTCTGTATATTCGTGTCAGAGAGAGGTTGTATGCATCCATCCCATTTCTTTCAGACAACCTTCATTTATTTATTTTTTCTTTTCTTGCTTGTTCTATCTTGCTCGCTTATTTTCTGTCACGTTTATTCAACCCCTTTCATTGCAGGTACCACCAAGGCTGAAGACAGAGGGATGTTACTGAAGACATTTAACGATCCAGAGTCCCAGTACTTTATCTTTCTCCTGAGCACTAGAGCCGGAGGTCTCGGCCTCAACCTGCAGTCTGCAGACACCGTGGTCATTTTTGACTCTGACTGGAACCCTCACCAGGTAGGATGCACATTTATTTAAACACAATAAACACTTACTTATTACCAGAGGCCGGCAGATTTTTAAAAAGGCAGTTTCTCAGGATTTGGAGAAATGTGGTGAATTTGTCTAGATCTCAGTCTCATGAAACACTTACTGTTACTCTTTGGAACAACATAAGCGGTCATTAATAGTGAAATGCATAAATAGTTGGAGGTAAAATATAATGTCTACAAGACAAATGCGCTGCATGTGGATCCAGATGAAGGCCTCAATCAATCCAGAGCTGAAGAAAAGTTGTTAACTGACTAATTACCAATAAGTCCCTTTGTTCGAGTCCAACAAAGGGATTTTTGAAAGACTTTTTGTACCTCTACAACAGACTGTTGATATGATATTTTACATGACATGATCACTCTCACCACACTACTCTCCAGGACCTACAGGCCCAGGACAGAGCGCACCGAATTGGTCAGCAGAACGAAGTGCGCGTCCTGCGTCTGTGCACTGTCAATAGCGTTGAGGAGAAAATCCTGGCGGCCGCCAAGTACAAGTTGAACGTGGACCAGAAGGTCATCCAGGCCGGCATGTTTGATCAAAAGTCCTCTAGCCACGAGCGCAGGGCCTTCTTACAGGCCATTCTGGAGCATGAGGAGCAAGACGAGGTCTGGGGGTTAAAGAGAGAGTGCATGCATGTGTGTGTGTTTTTACACATCTATCCCTTTCTCCAGCAAAAATGGTTACAACACAGTTAACTTTAATGTGTGTGTGTATAGTTATATTCTGCTAACTGATTCAGGAGGAGGACGAGGTCCCGGATGATGAGACGGTCAACCAGATGATCGCCAGGAGTGAGGAGGAGTTTGACCACTTCATGGTCAGTGTGTGTGTGTGTGTATCTGTTTGGGAGGTAAAATAATACCTACTGTAACACATTTAAAAACACATTCAACAATGTTTTCCCTATAATTTTGTTTCTTCCCTTATCCCTTTTCTCTCCCTCCCTCCGTCTGTCTCCCAGCGTATGGACCTGGACCGGCGTCGCGAGGAGGCGCGTAACCCGCGGCGTAAGCCTCGTCTGATGGAGGAGGACGAGCTACCCACCTGGATCATGAAGGATGACGCCGAGGTAGAGCGGCTGACCTGTGAGGAGGAGGAGGAGAAAATGTTTGGACGAGGTTCTCGCCAGCGCAAGGAGGTGGACTACAGCGACTCGCTGACAGAGAAGCAGTGGCTCAAGGTTGGTAACCACAGGGAACAAAGGATAAAAAGGATGTGAAAGGAGAGGATAGTCGTTTACAGGGCTGTGGGCGTTGGATGACAGATGTCTACTCTGCCAGGTTGTATCTTGACTTATATTCCATAGATATTTTTTGCTTTGTTCTTTTTGCTTTGATTTCACTCTCTTTATGACCATCTCTGCATCTCTTCACCTGCACCCTGCACAGGCGATAGAGGAGGGCACCCTGGAGGAGATTGAGGAAGAGGTACGTCACAAGAAGACGACCCGTAAGAGGAAGCGGGACCGCGACATAGATCTCCCCGGTCCCTCCTCTTCCTCGGGGGGCCGTGGACGAGGGGACAAAGATGAGGACGGGAAGCGGCAGAGGAAGAGGGGACGAC
>OMLB01034615.1:0-15327 GCA_900302555.1 Myripristis jacobus | reverse complement strand
TATTACATAACAGTTGCCATGACGACTCCTGCCACCATCCCACAATGCACTGGTGTGGAGATGAACGGTGCGCTGGAGCAGCAGTAACTGCCCTGGTGGCAAGGAAGAAGCAATGCTATGTGTGTGTGTGTGTGTGTGTGTGTGTGTGCGTGTGTGTGTGTGAGAGAGAGAGAAAGAAAGAGAGTGAGAGAGAGAGATAGTGGCAAAAATGGCTCAGCAGCATAACGCAACATGGGAGAGAAAGAAAGGGTAAAAGAGAAGAAAAGGAGGGGAGTGAAAAAAAGAATGACTCACGGGGAAAACAAGACAATGAGATGAATAGAGTGGTTTGTTTCAGGGTAGCAAGGAATCAAAATCTTAACCTCGAGCCATTCACAGGCCTGCACACACAGACAGGTGTACTGCATAATGAGTGTAAGGGGGAATATGCTCTAAGCTGGGTGGCAAATTAACAGTGGGCGCAGCCAAATGCTGGGTAAACTGTCACAGGCGGCTGGTAAATTTCTCCCCTCTGTCTGCCACTTTGGCAGATAACCAACAATTATTTGGAACAAGTTTTTTTTATTCTAAAAATCAGTTTGGCTTGTGACTTGTGGGAGCCAAAGTTTGCCTGCAGACCTGGCTCCGAGACCAAAGAAATTCTCACCAGAGGCAGAGCTGGAATTTAGTCGAACCCGTCGCCACGTAGTTTCTGGGAATATTTGGATATAGAGCCAGAGCTAATAATTACACCTGGGATGGTTTCATATTTACAACACTGGACCTGCATTTTAGATCACTATCAACCACTTTCCAAAGTGTACCACATGTACTTAACGGAGGTGCAAAAATCACATCCTACCTATAGATTTTACAACGTATAATCAAAATCCTGTCCTGTGATGGACTGGCGATCCGTCCAGGGTGTTTCCCCTGCCTTCTGCCCAATGAGCTCTGTAATAGGCCCCAGCATAAGCGGTTTGGAATATGAATGAATGAATGAATGAATAATCAAAATCCTGTGCAATTTGAATTTCTGGGTGAAACAACATCAAAGTCAAGGCCTTTCGTAAACCATGGAACTAATACTTGGCTGTATAAAGCAAACCTTCCCCCGGGGAATATTTTCCGGTGGAGGGATACGTTTCATTCCGCCCAATTTCAAGTCATCACAACACAACAGTACTGCTGCTTTTAGGAAAACTAATGTGGAGGACTTTATTTCAGTGACGGAATACTGGTGTGATCAAAGTTTGAAGTCCCTGAGAGTTCATTTTCATATCATAGTGGAATACAGGTAAACCAATGGCTGGATTAAAAATAAGTAGATATTACGCTAAATATGCAAAATCACTGATATGGTCCTTTAAAGGAGGAATGTCCTCTGCATGCTCTTGCTGGTTGGCCCCAAAATCTGGGACTTCTAAACTGGTTGTGCCGCTGTGTGGTGGTCACAACAACAAGCTTGACAAAAATAAATCTGTGAAGCATCCTCACTGTGATGGTTTCGCTACCTGAAGCAAGTTTCAATTAAACTGCAATAGTCCTTTAAAACTGGCAACTAAATTACTGCAAAATGAAAATGAAAGTGAATGCATTATAAGAACTACTGGTAACAGCTCGGTAATGGTTTTTCCCAGTCTCAGCTTTGGGGGTTATCAGAGTATTTGGTAATAACTGGACACAGCTAACATTAAGACAGGCTCATGTTCACTGGCAATCTGAACTTACACTGCTTAGACCAGAATGTCCAAACAGATGACAACTGTATAACCAGCTAGTGTGCTTTTTCTTGTTTCTTTTTCTGCCAAGCCGTGCCATCCTGTGATTGTGTAAGATGTTCTCAAAAGAAACAGGTGGGGCCCAGATATCAAATACTGCTGAAAGCCCAGAAACAAGTTAGAACAGAATAAAGGAAAAAATAAACCAACATGGACACTGAAAGTTGCTACCAGTAGCATTTACTAGTGATTGCCTGATTGCCAAAATCCACACTGGGCTGAAACAGTGGAAAAGTAAAGCTCAAATTCAAGAAATCAAATTTTCCGAGCAGGTATGGTTCTCTTTTGTGTAGTACAGACCTTTTTCACAATGGTTTAGCATTTAAAATTTTCTCCAAACATTGCTTTTGTTTCAGGTATCACTTTCGACACACTCATGGCAGACTATTATCTGAAAGAAAAAAAAAAAGCTCTGTATCAAAAATGAACTATATACTGTGTTTTTAGGGATGCACTGATCCAAAGTCCAGAGTCCAGAGTATCCTGGTAAATGTTGAGCTATTGGTAGTCTGAGTGTCTGATCCATGCATGAACCTAGTTAATTATTTTCTCTCAAGTCTATTTATGCAAACGAACATAAAAATTTATCAGTCGTATTTGCCATGACCAAATGCTGTCTACCACTTGTGGCAGTGCTGCACTGACGAAAACGAGCTAAATATCAGCATGTCCGCCACTGGGAATCACTTTATGCGGAGAGCGAAAGCAGTCAGACAATTGTGTTGTATCCTAAATGCCATTAAACCTGGTTAAGAAAATGAAATGGGTAAAATACAGATATGCGTGCGTACCTGTGTTCTGCAGCGGGCACTGAGAAGCCCGGCACAGGGTCCTTGGTGCCATAGTACTTCTTGATGACTCCGATACCAGCTACTGTGTCTGTGCCCTTGAAGTTGACCAGGTGGGCGGAGGCCCCGATACCTGCAGTCTGCACACAAGAGAGAGAACTTCAAATTGATGACAAGGACTTCCCATTTCCATTTCTCATGATAATCATAATTCACAAGTTTTTAAAATATTTTTCCAGCTACTGAGAGATTCAAACTGACACCCCACCCTTAAGCTTGTTTCTCCTACCACTACCACTTTCCTAGTCTCCTGGTGTCCCCATGTCTCTCTCTCAAAATGATTTAGTCCCTTCTATTACTTAAAATTGCATTATAGCTGTCTGTGTCAGAGCATCATGCAGTTTGTGCGCTGGGTAAGAACAAACTTTATTTGTTAATAGACCCCCTTGAAAATGAGATGCTACATCTCAAGGCAGCGATCCTTCCATTAAATTCTAATGGTTATGGTTTGTTGTATTCTACCTCTTGCGAGGAGACACCTCTGTAGCCAAAGTCATGCAGTTTGTACTCCAAGCCCTTCAAGTTCCCAGAGGTCTCCTGGAGGTACTTGGCGAGGATCTTCTTCTGCTCTCTGGAGTTGGTCGCCACGGTGATGGGGTACCAGATCTGCACCAGAATGGTCTGATGGAGCGAGGAGAGGAGGAAAGAGAATACAATTGAGTTCAGTCTGGCTCACTGGATCTTTATTTCCATTTTGGGGGGTGAGAACACTTTGTACTGAATGTGAAGCTGTAGCATTATGCAACACAATATGATACAATATACTTTATTGTCCTGAAGAGGAAAACTGTCTTGGGCTTCAGAGCACAAGTTCGGTCCGGCTGTATCGACACAATGCTCAGACAAAAAGAGGATCTTTGTTTATTCATTTGATTTTTTCAGGAATGATGAAATTACCGCTTACTTTGAAATGTATTCAAAGCATAGAAAAACATACAAACCCTGATAAGGCAATACCCATGTAAACCCCCATGTAACAATAACATCAAAAATTCCTGTGACAGTACTCAAAGTGATTTTCCACGACAGCACCAATAAGAGCGACAGTAATGCATCTATTTTTCCACGACAGCACAGATAAGTTAGTGTGGGGTGTAATCGCCCTGCTATCCCAGTATTCAACTGGTGCTACAAACCTAAACCAACAGGCTCAGGGGGATCAGGAGGGGTTGCCGATTCACACATGACAGACTGGGAAAAGTACACCCCGGGATGCCTCATGTAAAATCTGGACCACGGTCATAGACTTCTGTGTACACACACACAGCTTACACACAGCTTATCTGTCCTCAACACAACCTGGGAAATCTTATATTATCATATGTTTGTCTGCTTATCCACTCAAACCATAGATTAATTCGTAAACAAAGTCATCTACCTCCGACAGAAATTTTCATTCTCCTGTTGTTTTAAATTTTAGCTATAAAAAGGGTTATATTAAATAATGTATCCACTAAAATCAAATGTTCACCTGTGGGACTGATTTATGGCTTTGTGTCAATTTGTTGCTGAAACTGCATCGTGCCTGCCTACGGTAATACAAACATTTATAATCCTGTTTTGGTTGGTCTGACTGCACACAAAGACCACCAAAATGCTAGATGTTAGTGTGACATCAGCGTAATTGTGTTAAGTGTCCACTGAATTAAGTGACATCTGATTAGAGATTGGGGATAAGATAAATCTCACCACCTCAGCTTTTTTTTTTGATTGACTTAACATTGACTTCACTATCATTAAAAATGAACTGGAAATAAATCTGAGGAAATACAAAGCAACCCACTGACCCAACGGTAGCTCCTGCTGTCTTCCTACAGTGTCGCTACAGAGGCATTTTGACACAGAACCATAAACTGGCCTTAGCACTCTAGTGTTTAGCTCGTGTATAAACTTTAACCAGCAGAGTAATCGTACATAGCGGGATGCCACAGGAACCTGAGGGGTAGTCTGGGGCCTGTGGCAATAAATAGCTGCGTAGATATGATCACAGACCAGCACACAGTTAATGACATTTCACAACTAATTTGGAGCTGTGTATTAAGAATGACAGGTAAGTTTTATTTCGTTTATTATTAGCATAGTTAAAAAGAAAGCACAAAAACGTACGGTATTAACAAAAATTGTACAGGAGAGGTTAAAGAAACCCAGCTAAGCTTATTCAAATGATCTCTCCTGATAAGTGAGTAATAACAAAACACCTTGATCGAGTGTAATAACTGTCTTATGTCAGGTGCTTTGAACCTCTCTGGGGGAATTCAATTTGACAGAGTGACAGAAGAAGAGAGGAAAATAGCAAAGGAAAAAAAGCATAATAGTAAAATAACTAAAGATGTAATATAAAAAGTATTTATAGACCCGATGAAATGGCACTCGTACTTCCTTGACTTTATGTGCTTCCTGTTCAGGATGTTGGGGCAGGATAGAGTGGGAGAGAGGGATCATTCACAATCATTCAAGAGTAAACCAGCTGGATATCAGTAGGTGAGAGATAAACACAGTTTGATTTGAAGGGATGGGTGGCCGGGCAGCATTGTTCCAAAAATGTAAAAATGTAAAAGTTTCACCAATTGAATTTTGAAATTATGCAATCTAGCACAGATGGTGCAGGTCACCACTAAAAATACCCCGATTTCCAGGAAGTGAAGGCGATGGGAGTTTCACAGGGACTTTCACGGGGGCTATACTGCATTAGTAAGTGAGCTGTAAGATTTCCCTTGAACATAATTTTTTATGAGATCCGGTAGACCATTTCACAATGACTGGCACTGAGATCGAACTGCCATCCCAGAGGAGTTCTACAGAAACTAAATGTTTGTCAAGCCTCAGGAACCAAATTGGACGCAGCAAAGCAATCATGGCAAAAATTCCAAACACTGAAATGCATGGTTCAGTAAAAGGTAGGAAACACATAGGTGATAAAAACTCTGTCAGTCTAATTTTTTTTTTTCATCCTGAAAAGGACAATAAATCTATGCACACAACATGTAAACTAAATTCTCTGCAGTCTGGGTTTTCAGACATGTCCACCCTGCAACCCTGAGTGGGTCACATGCCTCCTGAGACTAATCATAATCTAAACCATAATATGGACTCGTGACTGACAGTGACTGTCAGAGCGAGGGTAATGTCGGCACACGCACCAAAAACACACACAAGGTCATGCGGCCTCTGTCTTATCTGCACACTGACCTTTTCCTGCACAACTCAGAGGTTAACATGTTATAGAGTATCATAACAAGACAGAATATAGATACACACAAACAAGGTCACACGCCTGCCATTTAACCTAATTATTACTTGGCTGTTGTTTGTCCAGATGTCTGCAGTCTCCTGCTTGCTAGTTTGACACTGCAGAGATAAATTAAAGATTTCAGATGGGACTAAATAGCCCAATATCTCAGAATTAAGTCAATTGTGATATTAACATAACTTAAAATATGTGATAATCATGTGACAGACTGTCAAGGATAATGTGTCTAATGGTCACATGGGCTGCAGTAAAAACAACGCTCAGGAAGGGAGAATGCACACACACACACACACACACACACACACACACTCCCACATAACTTCTCGGTCAATGTCCCAGAACAAAATGGAGGGAGATAAGGAATGACAGAGAGAGAATGAAGTGGGGACAAAAACAAGAGTGAGAATGAAGGAGAAAGGGAAAAGAGAGAGAAACAAAAAGAACAAGTGTGAGAGGAAGTTAAAAAAAAAAGAAAAAAGGGAGTTGGAAAGAGCGAGGGAGAAAGAGAAAGAGAGTTTGACCTAATGACGCAGCCCAAGGACACCAGGCTGAGCACTGCGTCTAATTTTATATCAGCCATGAAGAATGACCGTGCGCGCGCGTGTGTGTGTGTGTGTGTGTGTGTATGCTGTTTATATTAGTGTGTTTATGCATGTATTTATATAGGCTGTGAGGAATGACTGCGTGGGTGTACAGAGTGTGTACATGTGTGTGTTGTCACTGTGCACTTGACAGCATGTGGCCTGTGTCTGAGTAACCCCCTCTTGCCTTGCTGTCCATGAGAAGTGTGTGAATGTGTGTGTGTTTGTGTGTGTGTGTGTGTGTTAGGGGGCTAAAAAATAGAGGGCGGGGCAATGTGGCCTTAGAAATAGATTTCATGCTTATGTCCAAACCAAGCCAAGATTGTAATTTCTTAAAAATGTGAAGTTAATGCCAAGATCAGCATGTTACAGCTTTCCTCCAATTTTCCATTATACATCAAAAGATGAAACTGCTTCCAATCAGCAACATAATTTTCTGTTTTGTTTTAATCATACTCGCTCAAAACGCTGCATGATGAAACGCTGGATGAAGTCACACAACATATTGAGAAAGGAGATGAGAGACGGAGGAGGGGGAAGACAGTTTGACTCTGAGAGAGCAGCAGCGGATTTCAGGGGGGGAAAGAGAGCGAGGATATTGCGTATGGTAACTGAATTAAGTCTTGTCGAGTCACTGTGGACTGTGTGTTCGTGCCGTGTGGGTCCCCGAGATTAGTGCGGAGTGAATCTGTGGGTTAACTCAATATAAAACCAGCAGGACTGCCTGAAAAGTGAACTTCCAGAATGCCTGCCTCTAAGCGTGATACCGTTTTGATGCACAAGGCGGTGAAACAAAGTGCTTTTACCTGACAAATGTATCCGGTGGATTTCATGAACGTCGGTTTGATGTAATCACATCACTTCAGAATGGAATTTGAGGGGGAATGAACAATTTATTCCTGCAAACCGCACCCATGATCCACTGCATTCTGGCATTTGAGCCGTTTTAATTATCATATTCTAAACACAATCATGTTAGTAACTGCAACAGAGCAGCTATTTACAAAACAGAGACAGACAGGAGCTTTGTAATGAAAGAAAAAAATAATTGGCCTTACTCAATGATACAGTCTCAGAGTGGCTTAAATTAAACTGTAAATTTAATAAACTTGGCAAACGGTTCAGACTAATTCCTGAAATGCACTACCTCAGGGAACAGAACATTGGTCAGGGCAAGGGGCTGATTCTGGGCGTTCATGAATGAGTTTGTCAATTAAAATAAAAAAAAAGAAAACAACAACAACAACAACAGCAGCAACTGAGTATTTTGGGTTTTTGTCGGGTATTTTTTTGGTGCCCGACCCTGAGTTGGCCTATTTTCCGGGGCCGTCCTGAGGGAACGAGCTCCCCAAAGTCCACTGGAATTGCATATCTCTGAGCGGTGATTAAGAAACAAGCCACAAGAGGCTGTGATTAACAGTGATTTAAGAACAGCTAAGAGGTGCTTTTAGGCATCATGCCAAACAACGTGATTTATCATTTTTATGAAACAGTGGTGGTAACACACCACTGTAATAAAGAAAGATCATAACCGTTGCATAAGTCTTTTCTTTTAGATCAGTAATAACTAAGTAAAATTAAATTAAATATTTTCCTCTGCTCAGCAATATACCTCCAGTAGCAGTATGAGTGGTCATTCTTGTTGCATGCATTAATGTTTAAATTAACTGTTTTCAGGTTACAGGAATAACTTTTTTTCACAGTATTTCACAGTGACTTTCTACATGAATCAGCTAACCAAGAACTGAGGACGGGGATCACTGATTTTATGATGACAGTTTAAAACAACACCAAGGTACAGGCATTTATCTCCCTATACCAAAATGCCTCTGACTATCAAGCCTGGATTGCGCTATTTGTGTGATGCCAGGACCCGCTTACCTCCACCCAGTTGGTGAGCCAGTAGCACTCGGGGTCTGTGCTCTCTACTGTGAACAAGACGTTGCCTCGAGGAATCACACTCCCCTCCGGCACAGCCTTGATTTCAATGGGCAGGTGGCCATTGTACTTCTGCAAACACAAAGGCAGAGACACAGAGACACAGAAATGTCCCATAATCAGAGATAATGTCACTTTTATAGTCTGATGATTTGCGATCGCCTGATGGACAATGTTGCAAACACTCCATCATGGCTTCCACTTTGATTCTGGACGCTGTCATGCACATAAAGAACAAATGCAGGAGCAATTATACAGCGCAACTGTAATCTGCCCATCGAGTGTCACATAGGCAGGGATACCAGACAATTTTATTTAGTCTCAATGGTGAGCGCACCAACTATAGCAACGATGACATGGCTTTAAGTATGACCAAAATGTCTTTGCGGTTACCCACAAAATTGATCATGAGTGGCAGGAGATAGGCTACCACAACCCACCAGACTATAAACTGACCTTTACACTACCACTGCCTCTTCTCTGTGACTGGTATCCATTTTTCCATGTCATACTTTTTTCTGTTTTGAGACAGTAGTAACGCTAAGAGACAATGCACGTATCAAAGGTAGGGTTCCCACTCTTATGGAAAAAATTCTCCAGGATTTTTCAATGACATATTCAATGATTTCTGTACATGCTAGCTGAAGGTCATCTTACAGTTAAAATGCACCAGGCATGGAGGCGGTGTGACATGGCTGCAGCAGCAGAGTGCATCCATTATAATCTACCGAGGCAGCTACACTGACCATGGAAGCTGTGCACACCCGCATGTGCCTTGCGGTGCAGATCGCTATTGTTGCATGGCGGGTCCATTTTTTTTTTCTTCTTGACACACAGTTATGCGGCCCTCCAACAGAGAAAAACACGTCTGGCATGCAGCCCAAACGAAACACAGATGGAACTGGCGTATCAGGTAAAAACAAAAGAAAAGAAAACAAAACTCTAACCCCGCCTGTGTGAGGGGCCATGTCCATACCTTACGTATTTTAGATGTTAGAATGATTCAAAATGGACAAAGGGGCCAAATAACTCAAAATTGTGTGAAACTGAATTTCAAATTGCACATTGTCAATACGCTGCTTGTACAATGTACATCCTATTGTGTAACAAAAAAAAAAAAAAAAAAGCCTGATTGGCCCTCTAGAGAACATGTTACAGTGCGATAAAGCTGGACATGAATGGGCTCTAAGACACGGCTTCAGCAGCTAAAAATTATCTGATGCGATGAGCTGAGGCAATGCAATGTGAGCTGAGGAATCCTTGGGAACACAAAATACAGGGTGAAAAAACTGGGTGACAGTTTCTGGAATGTAGTTTGCACCTTCCTAACCCTGAAAATATCCCCCTAAAACAGTTTTTTCTCCACACTTCCAACATGCGAGTGTGTGTTACCTCCAGGATGTAGTTCCAGCCCTTCTCGTTGAAAACGTCATCCTGGAAGTGTTCTCTGTATACCTCCTTCGCCTCCTGGATCTTCTCGGGAGTCACCACCTTTCCTGGAGAGCGGAAGAGAGAGAGAGGTGGTGACGGAGACAGCGAATAAGAGGAGAGAGGAGGCAGAGGAAGGGAAAAAGGAAAAAAAGAAGAGGGAGGAGGAGAAAGGACAAAGAGAAGGGAGGAGGAGATGTCATGAAATGCCAGAGGAAGAAGAGGAAAAGAATTCACACGAGAAAAAGATGGGAGATGAACAGAAAGAGAACACAAGAAAGAGATAGATAAAAGAGGCAGTGATAGAAAGTGTAGGAAGAAACAAAGGTAAACAGAGAGAGATAATAAATAGAAAAAGATAGAAAGATACATCGATGGAGAGAAGGCACTGGAATGTCACTCTACTGTCCACTGTGGCAATTGAATTAGGAGCATCCCTCGCACGCTGACAAAGCATCTTTGTCCACACACATGCACACACACACACGAACACACACACACACGCGCACACACACACAAAGAGCAGCCAACCAGCTACTTGTCTCATCTCACATTTGGCTAGTATCTAGTCTAGACTGCATAAGACCATGAAGTAGAAAGCACTGCGCACGACAAACCACAACAGGGAATGATTTGTTCAAAATTAAGATGATATCTTGACATGGTTTGATAATATCACTCGTTGTTTGGCTTACTCAGCGAAATCAAGAGGCACAGCTAGCTGCATGGTGATGGCTGGTCAGGCCACTTAGTTTACTGTACTGCTGGACAAAAAAAATATCCAAACTTCACAAGTCTCCCTTCAACAACGGAGGAGTTAGTTAGGGTGAAGAGTTGTTTTGCTTTCACTTCTGTCACCCTTATTTCTACCTTTAACCAAGAGGAGCTGTTTTATATTTTGGCAATACCAGGCCAACAACTAGAAAAAATTTCATGTTCAATATTGGAGACACTGATACTGTTGGGTCAAATTTGAAGAAACTTTGGGGAAGTGATTTTACACTGATATCCAGATTCTACAAAATGAAACTGACTGGCCCACCGTAGCAACACCCATAGACCAAAAAGTCCCTCAACAACTTGCATCAACAATGGGGAACCCACAATGACCCTCATGGAGACTGTCATGTCACAACATGTTGGTCATTTTCAATTTGCCATGTGAAGGGCTTTTCATGTATAAGACTCAGCTAATTTATAAGATCAACAGTTAATACAAGGCCGTGGTCATTCCACTTATCTGATGGAATCATGGTCTTTTCATTTGGTCTGGCAGGCTTTCACACGGCTCAAATAAAAGCAGACCAGCGCAATGACGTTCTTGCTTATTACGGTTCAGAGAAGAATTCGCGCAAAAAGAAAGGTTCCATTCATGATAAAAGGAGCATCCTTAATGATGGAGCTTGCTTGAACATTTATGGCAGTCATCCTCCTCTTACACATCAAAGGGAGGTTAACAAAACAGAACGTGAGAAACTGATACAACTCCGGCTGGCAAGGACACCGGTCTGATGTGTGTTCCCAAGAAAGCGGACTGCCATCGGAGCCCGGTACTGACGGGGAACACAGGAGATGTTACAGCAGTGTCATGATTTTGTAACTGCATTACGAGGAAAACGAACAAATTCGAGTGGGTGGGGGCGTGCTAACCCAATGAATGACAATATTACAGAGCGTTTGGACCTGAACAAACAAACAGTTAAAGGAGTCATACTTTAGAAGTTAGATGTGTTTAGAAAAAAAACACAGATATTTCACCCTGAATTTCAAACATTTGGGTTCAATGTCTTTCCATCTTTGGTTTTAGACAGATTACAAAAACAACCTACTCTTGTTGAGAGGCTTTTTATGTCACATACAGTTATGTATTGCGTTATCATCAATTGGAGTAATGTTACCATCACTTGACCTGTCTCTCCTCTGCTCCGCTCCATGTTTGTGGAGAGGCTAAGCCCCGACCTCAATGAAACACAGAGAGCAGAGGAGAGAAACAAGTGAGACCGGAAATAACAGTAAAATCGCAGTAGAGACTCTCACACTGAGCTCAAAGGAAACGGCCGCACATAATTTAAGTAAATGAACAAATATTTTGTTTCTTTCAATGGTAAGGGAAACACTGGGTTACCATTCTCACTTCAAGTGAACTGCTTTAGAGTTCACTAGGGAACCAATCCGAGACTGCCTCTTTCATGTGGATTCAGTGGATGCATTTTGCGTATTTTGAGGATTTCGTCCGTTTACAACAATTTTACATTTTGCATTGCGACAAACCATTCTGCAATTCACGTGAGAGTACTAACTATTTCAAAATATATAATCAAAATCCCTCTATGTTACCATGGTGCAATGAATGAAAACCAGTGGCTAGAAAAAAGGGAGGACAAATGATATCTGAATTCTAAAAGACAACTGCTTGCTTTGGGAAAAGATTGGCAGAAACATGAAGTAAATACATTTTGTAGATATTATGCTAAACATGCAGAATCACTGGTGTGGTTCCTGAAGACGTTCTCATCTGCCCAAATGACCCACACCAAGAGCATCTACACACCAGGGGTTGATTAAACTGTGGTAAACATGACAGGTGTGAAAGCGACCTGTCTGTCCTTGAGCCGGACCCCTGCCTGGTCCAGAGGTGCTGCTCTGGGGCTGAAGAGAATTTCTCAACCGGGATCAATAAACTATTATGCATCCAGCCTTGTCGGGCTAAGCTGAACATCACAGGCTTCAAAAAGGTCCACTATAGTGGCCTCAAGTGGAACGCTGCAGCTGTCCCGCTGCAGGCTTTATTTGCTAACAGATTTATTAGATTTGAGACATATTTTCACTCTAAAACTCATTGTCTAAGCTTTACATACCAAGAGTTCCAGTATATAGCTGAACTGTGCTGTGTGACTAGCAAGTATTTTTACTGATCTAAACATGTGTTGAGGCCATACTAGGATAGCTTAAATTTGTTTAAAATAAATAAATTGATGAATTATATATAGCCATAACTGAACAAGACTACCTCATAACGCTCTCTTCAAAAGTGAGTAAGAAGGTATCAACATTTTATGACTCAAATAAATAAACTGGGCCAATAAATTGGTGATTGCATCTTTAATGGTTAGCCTAATGTTTGAGCTCAGAGGGATGCTCCTCGCAGGCAGCTGGCTTTTCTCTCTCTCAGACGGTGAGAGAGCAGCTGTTCTTTTGTCTTCTCTCGCCCTGTTATCCCTGCTTCTCTGTCTGCCCTGCACCTCCGCTGCCACACCATGAAATCCTCTTAACAGACAGGGGGGTAGACGCTTTCTCTCTCACCCTCAAACTTTTCCTGCCTCTCTCTGAACCAAATCACTTAAAAACAATGTAAGTTTGCTCCCTTGTTGGTACAGAGTTGCATTAAATTTGTAGTTAATTATTTGTATGTACTGCTATACTTTATTTCACTGATTGTTAAAGAACACAACTTTCTCCTGCAGTGGAGTACCACATTGCTTGTTTGCAAGACCTTACAAGGATAGGTGGGGTTTTTTCATTCCCTGTGCCTCTGAATAGCTCCAAAACCCCCAAAAATGTGAATTATTTTGTATTTCGCAACAGCACACTTGGACTATGGTTCATAATCAACTTTTTTTTTTTTTTTTTTAGTTTTGTGTTGCAACTTTTGGTGAAGGCACCAAAATTTAGAGCTGTGCTTCAGGCTGATGGGATAACAGTAGAAAACTGTGGCTGCACAAGACAGCCACTGAACAAGAGCATTTGTGCACAGTTGACGTACATAAATAAAGGTTGAAAAACGGCGGGTTGTATAATCCAAACCAGTATATCTTACCCTTATGAGGAAAGTTGACTAAGAAAACATTTTTATTTACACCAACAGCTTGGGGGAGACAGCAACAGCACAGGGACGGTAGTTGTTGGTCACTGAGCTGCTGGGGGATCAGTGTCTTGCTCAAGGGCATTTTGATGGCTTATGGGAGCTGCTAAGGGAAAGGTGACTATTACTCACTCACTTTCTCTCCACTCAAATTTTCCTTGACTCACCCACAGATTCATACCCCGGATCTTACTGAGCACCAGGTTCTAGTTTGCGGCAAGCCTTACCTTTTAGGTATTTGTGGAGGATGTACTGTAGGCCGTAGAAGACGGTTTTGTCGTATTTGACTTTTCTGTTCTTGGTGGGATCTGTCCTCTTCTCACGGCACTCGAAGTAGGAGTACACTTTACTCGTGTTGGGGGGGTACTGCTTGTAATGTGTTACCTGTAGAAGGGAGAGGAGACAGGACGAATTAGACTAAGCATATTTTCAAGACATGGAAAACAGGAGACTGTCAGGTAGCTCACAAAATTTGTCGAGACTTTGTTATGCCTCGGGCCAGGCCTCAAACATTCACTCCTTCACACAGAAAAAGAATAGACTGGTCTCTGGTAGCAGGTGGCTGTGTTTTTGGTATTTCTTAAGGGTGTCTCATCCATCTTGTCAAACTCCCCTGCACACCATCCTGTCCTACAGCTGCGCTATTGGTGAAGCTAAAGGCTGTTTTATGGGCTACGAGGCAAAAACTGTTTGAAGAGAGACTGGCAGAACATGTGAGGAAATACCTTCACCTGTACGACTCATCGCAGAGGGACTATGGAGATGTCCAACAAACAATACACTCCTAAAAGCAAAACGGTGGTAGTATTGTTTATCTCATCCGCTGTAAAAGCACTTTTAAAATTTCCTCTTCCTTTACCAACTCAAACACATCCCAGTAAATAGCCATTTTTCCTAAATGGAGGAGCATCCACCTAGTTACCATGGAGATGCCAGCTTGTGCCTGATGCCTTCTGATTCTTTTTTGGAGAATAAATGCTTCAATTTTCTCCGACACTTTTTGTGAGTTGACACATCACACACCCATAAAAACAGTCTTGATGCAAAATTTAACTGAATTAAGTCCTGGTACCCATTTTTTCATGTAAATACAATTATCAGTGAAAGCACTTTCAGGTCATTTATTCCAGGCACAAGCTTACAAAGTGGTGCTTACCTGCAGACACTACCTGTACCTGTAAATTTTTCTTTCAGTCTCAAGGTATTTATAGATATCAGAGAGTTGAATGAAATGTTTTTCAAGATCTTTTCTATACAAATGTTAACAGGACTATAAATACTATGATAAATATAGTACAACACTCTCATACAGAGGGGATGCCTACTTTTGGTAAATAGAAGTTAAACAAAGTAGTCCAGTAATTTTAGGCCACAATTGGGGTCAACCTAGGACAAACTGCAAGAGAAGCAATTACAAGTTCTTTGAATTATTCTGTTTACACATGCATATCACACATTATCTGATTTGATATGCGCTAATAAGGAATATAAGGAATAAATGCCAGAACAGATATTTAAACAGTGAATTCAAAGGTTACTATATATATATATAGTAACCTAGTTTGACCCCAGTTTTGGCCTAAAATTACTGGACTAATAATCTTCCTGTCGTTAATCCAGCTGAGAATATTCTGAAGGTTTGTGCAGATATTTGGAACGC